>JANHFO010003093.1:0-10924 GCA_032468095.1 Pareas carinatus | reverse complement strand
TCTATCTATCTATCTATCTATCTATCTATCTATCTATCTATCTATCTATCTATCTATCTATCTATCTATCTACTATCTAGATTCTTGGGGGCAACATACTGACTGCAAACTGCTTAGAGAGAACTGTAAAGCATTGAAGCAGTATATAAGTTTAAGTACTATTGCTATACTGCATTCTACCCACTGTGCCACCACAGCTCTTCATAAAACTTAATATATACATAATGAATGGATCTTCTTGGATGGTTTCCTATGGACAGCAGGAGTTAAATGGGGAGCGAAGACAGTCTTTACTTGATCACAATCAGTTGGAATCCAGATGTTCTGTTTGTTTATTAAATTTCTAGGCTACCTACCTTGCTATTACAGTGATTCTGGGTGGCTTACAGTATGACAAATAGATAAAAATGATCATACAAAGATATTACATTTAGGAGGTTTGAATAAGAGACTTAAAAGCCGTGAGGACAGGATACATGAGGGTGGAGATGTTCTCTGTAGCCTCCCCCAACATAGCGCTCTCCTGTTGAGGCTCCAGGCCAGCTAGCAGAGCCAGGTTTTCAGGCTCTTCCAGAAAGCCAGGAGTGTGGGGCCTGATCTCACCTCCAGCAGGAGAATATTCCAGAGGGTGGGGGCCATGATGGAAAAGCCTCTTCCAGACCCTGCCAGCTGAAATTCCTTGACAAACAGGATCCAGAATAGGCCTTTTCTGCTGAAGTGAGCAGGGCGGGCTAGTCCTATTGGGGTGCCTCCTCAGATAATGTACCTTGAGCCCATACCATAAAGGGCTTTGAAGGTAATAACTAACATCTTGAATTGGACCCAGAAGCAAACTGGTTACCAGTTCAGCTCACACAATAGCGGTCTTACATGTGACACCCACAGAGCTTTCAGGATTGTCCACACCTCTGCGCTATGTACTTCCTATGCTAACTGGACTGGTGTGTTTCTCAAGGAAAATTGTGTAACAACTAGATTACTAGCTCTGCAGGTATTAAAGCAGATGCGATATCAAGGTAGTGCTCTTCAGAAGATTCATCTTGATTGCAGCGCTTAAAAGAGCATAGTTCAAATGTGTTGCTATGTCATATTAATCTGAATCTGTCTTTCTGGAAAGTAATCGACCTATCAGCTGGAGTATTTGCTCCCCCTCAGCCAGTCTGGGTGATGATAGATGGTTTAAAACTGAATTCTCCCATCAAAACGTAGGAAGCAGAAGCAAGTCATCTAGGAGCTGGTGCACCCTATAAATTAAATCATAAATCACTTGCAGGCTGAAGTGCCAATAGTTTCAGTTCTCGGTCTGTGGTGATAGCACAGGTAGCAGAAAAGCAGCTTTTCGGAACTGCAGACGAAGGAATGCATCTTACACTTAAGTGCATTTGTATTTTTTGCCCTTTATTTTATTTGCATATGATCCCAGTAAGCAAAGTTCTCTAGGTAGACCATTATAACTCTTGGCCTGGCTTATGAAGAGCTGTTCTGGTAATTAACTGAGTATCTATCCTGACAGGGAAAAGCTCTTTCAAATTCAGCCCTAGTTTTCCTGCTGGCTTGCCATAAATTTCTCACATAGGTGTGTACCCGCAGACAGCTAGATGTTGAAGGAGCCACTGAGATTGGCAGGTGTGTTTTGCAAGAGGGCACTCACCCACCTCTCTTCTGATTACTTGCAGCCTGAACGTTTGCAAGGCACTCATTACTCGGTTCAGTCGGACATCTGGAGCATGGGCCTCTCCCTGGTGGAGCTGTCGATTGGAAGGTATCCCATCCCCCCGCCAGATGGCAAGGAACTGGAAGTGATCTTTGGTCGTCCCATGGTCGATGGGGCCGAAGGGGAAACCCACAGCATCTCTCCGAGGCCCAGGCCCCCAGGACGCCCTGTTAGCGGTAGGAGCTCATTCCTGGGAAGTTGCCAGCAACTGAAATTATGTCACTGTCCTGTTTTTGTTTTAATGTTGGAAGGAACCATAGGAGCTGGACTGTGGTTAATTCTTCTAGCATTTTTCAATAAGCGTTGAACCATTGGTTGGGACAGGGATTGACCCAACCGACTTGACATTGTGGGCTGTGAGAAATTGACTGGCCCAAAGTCACCCAACTGGCTCTCATGCCTAATGTGTGACTAGAACTCCCAGGCTCCTGGTGATTGGCCCAAAGTCACCCAACTGGCTTTCATGCCTAAGCGTCAGGCGTGAAAGATCAGCACCAGCAGAGTTAAACTGATTTATTACTACTCATGCCTATGACACATTTCAGTAAATGCTAATAGCCATTCAGTTGTAGAAATTCAGTGTTACTCAATTTCATGAATGACAAGTTACAGGTGGTCCTTGACTTACGACAACAATTGAACCTCAAAATTTCCGTTGCTAAGTGAGACAGTTTTGTTAAATGAACTTTGCTCCATTTTACGACCTTTATTGCTGCAGTTGTTAAATTTTTGATCACATGACCATTGTAATTTCAAGCGGTTAGTAAATGAATGGTTGTAAGTCGAGTACAATCTATACAGACTTTACTGATTCTTACATGTTCTGACTCTCCTCCTTTCATCAGTTTGCTTTAAATATATTCTCTGAGATGAGACAGGCTGGCTGAGAAATCTGTAAGAGGTTTCTTTTCAAGATTGCTCAGCCATTCTTCCTGTTGCGATGCCTTCTGGATGTGTTGAACTGTAGCTAAGATATGCCTAAAGTTGAACGTGGCATACATAGACAGAGGCCAATAGGTAGGTGATGTTGCAGCAAGATTTGGAGAATGAAGGGACATTGTCTTTAAGCCCCAAAGACTCACAAAGTTAAGAAATTGATCGATAAAAATATCCAGTACCTAAAATGGAAAGGAGGAGACTTCTTGGTGGCAAGTAGTGCTTTTTCCCAAATGTAAAAATGTCTAGATCTATACAGCTTCTTGCTTATTTGGCGATGAAGGCACCAGGTGAGAAACCAGGGGTTGGTGAGTTTTGGTCCTGCCTTAGGGATGAAGGCTGACTCGGTCATTTGGGGCCAATCACCAGGAGTCATTGAGTTCTAGTCCTGCCTTAGCCCCGTAAATCAGCTGGGTGACTTTGGGCCAATCACCAGGAGTCGGTGAATTCTAGTCCCGCCTTGGGCATGGAAGCTGGCTGGGTGACTTTGGGCCAATCACTAGGGGACAGTGAGTTCTAGTTCTGCCTTAGAGATGCAAGCTGAGTGACCTTTGACCAATCAGCAGGAGACTGTGAACTCTAGTCCCACCTAAGGCATGAAAGCCGACTAGGTGACTTTGAGCCAATCACCAGGAGACAGTGAGTTCTAGTCCCGCCTTAGACAAGAAAGTGAGCTTCGTGCCTTTGAGCCAGTCATCTCTTTCTCTCTCCGCTCACCTCACCTCACAAGGTTGTTGTTGGGAGTGTAGGAGGAGGCAGGGGCATTAGGAATGGCCCCTGCTTTGAGTTATTAATAAACAAATAAGAAAGGTGGGATAAATAAACATAAAATATAAGCTTCATGGGTCTCAGTAAACTTAATTCTGTTCTTTATTGTCCTGGTTTTTAGCACTCTGTGTTTGGGAGTGGGGAATTCAGTCACTAGGCAAGCTCATTAATTAAGGCTGACAAGCTGGATCACAAATGGGACCAGCCCAGCCTTCTGCCCTGACTCCCCCGCTCTCTCGTATTAACCCCTACACAGCAGAAGCTAGAACTGCCATCTCAAAAGCACCTTGCTGTGCACATTTTCGGTTTCAAGACCAACCACCATGCTTCTGTTAGGGTTGGATTCTATTCTCCTTCAGTGTTCTTGGGGCTTCTTGAAGATGGACATCTTGTAGGGAGGGGGGCATGCTCCTTGGTCTGTTCTGTGCATGCAGTTTCTCATCCTTCCTTTGCCCTTTTGAACCCCTGCAGGTCACGGGATGGACAGTCGCCCCGCCATGGCCATTTTTGAATTGCTTGACTACATTGTGAATGAGGTGAGTGGCCGGGAGAAAACGTTTTGACTCTCTCTCTCTACCGTGGGCTGATCGTTTGCTTCATGCCTTTAAATCACGTCCCTCAAGGCGTGGGGTTAAAGCAGTAGGATTGGGGTGTGTGTGTTAAAACTCTGGTGGAATATCTGACTTTTTGTGTTTCGTGGCCAGGTGCTGTTGCTGGTCAGCCCGACCTGTGCTGTGAGCCTTCTCTTTCCTTCTCTGTCAACATCTACTTAATAAACAAAGGCACCACAGCCAGTTTAAGCTTTGCCTGTTAAACACATCCAGTTCATTGAACCCCACAAGTTAGAAGTCTCTATAATCTGTCCTCCACCACAGTGTCATTCATGTCTAACTGCATATAAAAATTAGGCACGGCCAGTAAAAATGGGAACAACACAGGCTCGCACCCTGTGTGTTTTCAGTGTCGGTAAAAATGCAGAGAAAGAAGAAAGAATGAACATGGGCTGGACTTTTTTTAAATATTCCACATTCTTGCCTTTTAAAATGAGGAAAACCGGGAGCCTGAAATTTCTCTTGTGGAAAAATGAGGGGGGAAAGACAGTGTCGTAGAGATAAAGGATTCTATTTGGACTTTGTGGGGGGAAAAACAGAGAATGAAGAGTATGCAGATGAAAATAAATACATAGGAAGTAAGAAAGCAACATTACTGAGTCCCTGGAAACTGTGTGGCTCCCTCGGGATTATTTCCGTTCAGCGCAGAGAGCAGGAATGGCCCACTCGCCCCTGCTCCCATCCTGTGGAGAGGCCACTTTGGGGAAGATGGCTGTGCTTCTATGTCATTATGATGAACTAATGGGGAGCGTTGTCAGATTCAGGAGGGCAAGGGAACTTTAGAGCCTAGGCCCCAAACCATGCTGTGTTGTTCTCTATCCCTACCATTGGTGGCTTTGCTTCTCAATCAATGAAGACTAGGAACTTTTATCCAAATAGAAGAGAACATTTGTAGCTCAAGGTTGAACTGTGGGGTCCTTGGTGCTCTTTGAGCTTGGTTGTTTTCTTGCAAGACCTTTCATGATCCAACTAGGTATCATCATTAGTGCATCAGCAGCTTTCCCCCTTTAATAATTTGCTCCCTGCCAAGGCTTGATGAAGTTAGAATCAGCTAAGGACCTTTTCATTTTGATGGCATATTTGTATATAAATGTATTCAAATCATTCCAGACATACAGGTAGACCTCAACTTACAAACCTGCCCCTTAAGAGTCGTAAATCATGGGGTTCATAAAGTGGGTTACCCATGTGACTGACCTGATTTTATGATCTTTTTTGGTGTCATTGAGTGGATTGTCATTAAGTGAAGCCATTATTCACTATAGGGCGTGTTTTTTTTGTATCACAAGACTACGGGATGCAGCAAACTAAATGCAGGCCAGTTGCCAGGCACCCAGACGTGGTCATGTGATCACGGAGTGGAGTGTGGAGGTGGCTGTTGAAATTTCGCAAATGGGCCATATGCACCTTGTGGGGAGGTCAAGTCATAACTTGAAACAGTCGCTAAGTGACCGGTTGTAAGTTAAGGACCATCTATATGAATCCATGGCAGCCCATGATGACCACAAAAGGTGGATTGGTCCATATCCAAATATTTCATTTCCTTAATAGTACATTGCCTTTGTGTGCAGCGTACAATCAAGCAATGCCAGTCCCTTGTGCACAACATAAATTGTTCACATGGAATGTTAATACCAGTTTATAGTAAGACCTCACTTGGAATGCTGTATCCAGACTTGGTGGCCACAGTATAAAAAAAGATGATGAGACTCTAGAAAAAGTGCAGAGAAGAGCAACAAAGAGGATTAGGGAACTGGAGACACGTGAAGAATGGTTGCTGGAATTGGGTACGTCCAGTTTAATGAAAAGGATGACTGGGAGGTGACATGACGGCAGTCTTTCAATATCTGAGGGATTGCCCCAAAGAAGAAAGGTTTCGTCTGTCCTCCAAAACACCAGAAGACAGGAAAAGCAGCAACCTGGAACTCAGGAGGGATTTCCTGACCGTTGGAACAATTAATCAGTGGAATTATTTGCCTCCAGAAGTTGTGGATGCTCCATCACGGGAGGTTTTTATGAAGAGATTGGAAAGCCATTTGTCTGAAATGATGCAGGATTTTCCGTTTGACATGAGGCTGGACTAGAAGACCTCCAAGGTCCCTTCCAATTCTGTTATTCTGTTAACTACCTAAACTGTTTGAACACAGGAAAACTTTCAGGATTGTTAAGTCCCAAGAACAATCTGTGGCTCCCTGCCATTCTTCAGAGGCTCTCTGATTTCTCCCCGAACCTCGTTGTCTCACTCCCAAGGCTGTTTCCTAAACTGATGTGGCTTTTCCCAAATCCTAAAGCTCCTCACCTTAATTTTTTCCCCCTGTGTATTTCAGCCACCTCCAAAACTGCCGAATGGGGTTTTCACCCAAGAATTCCAGGAGTTTGTAAATAAATGGTAAGCCGTCTTGCGTTTATCGGTGGGAAATGTAAAACCTTGGGATTAGCGTCAGGGAGTCTGTGCGAATGCATCTCCTGGAAACTTGCGTGCTCAGGGCGAGGACTTCCCTCTGTTGGAGGCCAGGCCTGCAAATGGCATCCTTTAAAAACTTAAGTGCCAGGGCCGCTGGGTAGCCACAGATTATTTTCCTCAGGAGACTGGAAAAGTTAACTTCTGAATGCTGTTGGCAAGGTTGTTCCTCCCTCTGTGGGCATGAGACAGGTAGCTCTCGACTTATGACCACAACGGAGCCCAGTTTTTTTTGTTGCTACATGAGACGTTTGTTAAGTCAGCTTTGCCCCACTTCACCACCTTTCCTGCCCCAGTTGTTAAGTGAATCCCTGCAATTGTTGTTAGTAGCACAATTCTTAAGTGAATCTGACCTTCCCCGTTGGTGTTGCTTGCCAGAAAGTCACAAAAGGGGATCGCATGTCCCTGGGACTCTGCAACCATCATAAGTATGAGTCATTTGCCCAGCGTCCCAATGTGGATCACGTGACTACGGGGATGCTTCAAAGGTTGTAACTGTGAAAAATAGTCATAAGTCACTTTTTTCAATGCCGTTGTAAGTTTGAACGCTCATTAAATGAACTGTTGTAAGTTAAGGACTACCTGGATTTGCATGCTATAGTGGCTTTGATATGGCACCTAAACGGTGCAAAAGATGCAGTCTTTATCCCAAGGAACTTAAAATACAGCAGAAAGAGGGAGAAGGAAGTGGAAAGACAGTTATAAAGCAGGGAAATTCAATTCATTTATGGTGTTTCTATGCTTAGACATGCGATACAGAGAGTCCTTGACTTAAGAACGGTGAGAATTACAATAGATTGGCGCAAACGGTACTTATAAGCTGATTTTGAAGATCCAGCAGGCCCCTTGGGGTGCTGCAGCAGTTGTTAGTGTGAAAAACAGTCATAAGGCCCCTTTTTTCAGTGATGTAACTTTTGAACGATCACTAAATGAACTGTTGTAAGTCGAGGACTACCTGTGCTCTTGGTATGACCTTGTTTGTGAGTGAACCACCTGGATGGATTTAAGTTAGAACAGCTGAGGAGACCTTTGCACATCTTAACATTTCCCAAATATTGGGGCATCCCGATATATCCCCCCCCCAAGGAATATATGCATGCGCATTTTGCAGTGGGCATAATTGACCAACCTTCTGTTGTTGTTTTTCTCCCAGCTTAATTAAAAACCCTGCTGAACGGGCAGATCTAAAGATGCTGATGGTAAGAATTGTCAATTTGTGTGGTCTGTGTGCTCAAGTGCCAAATTTCCTTTGCTCAGGGGGTCCAAATCCTTGCTCAATTCCCCAAACAAATTGGTCCAATCTCCCATCTGTTTTACTCTCCCCTGCGTGTTTGAACTTGTGTGTCCCACTGCCGTGTCCTCTGAGGAATTACAGCCCTGTCCTCCACTTGGGTCTACGGTGCCAAGTGCAGAACGTCCTGAGAATCGCACAGCGATTGTGTAGATTGTCCAGGGAAATCGAGTAGAATATACTTTGCTTCCACGGCCTGTTTGCAACAGAGAGGAGGTGGTCTCAAGCTGATGAGCTGCAGGAGCCTTCCCATACCTCAAGGGGCCAGGGCCCTCTCGTGCCCCCAGGAGCCAGGGTTGACCCATATCCCCATTGGTCCTTCCACACCCCCAGTGTCCAGAGTCCTCCTGCATCCTCAGTGGCCGGGGCCCTCCTGCACCCCCAGGAGCCAGGGTTGACCCACACCCCCAGTAGCCAACTCCTTCCATGCCCGCAGTGGCTGGGGTCTTCCCATACCACCTGTGGCCGAGATCGTCCCATACCCCCAGTGGTCAGGATCTTCCCACACCCCCGATGACCCTGGAGGCCAAACAAGTCAGTTGTGCCAAGCTTTCATCACCCATTCATAGCCATCTGCACTGATGGCTCCCAGTTTCTTCTCAATACAGAACACAAGGACTGAACGCAACACATTTCTTCATTCCCAGTTAGTTAGTTCCAAAAAGAAATCTTAATAAGAGTTTTCTCTCCCCCCCCCTTAATTGGCTGACACATGTGCCGCTTTTAAAATTATCCCAAACTCTTTAAGAACTCAGAAATGTGACGTCTTCGGAATCCCCTTGCCCAAAACACAAAATCCTCTCCTAAGACTTCAGGAAGAAAGAAAACGTCCGTCGGGAAACGGGGAATGTGTTTCTGTATCCCCGTTCCCCCTCCTCTAGCAAATTTAAGATGTGTTGACTTCAACTCCCAGAACCCCTCAGCCAGCATGGCTGACCGAGGAATTCTGGGGGTTGAAGTTCGCTTGTCTTAACAATGGCCAAGGCTGAAAAACGTTGCTTTGTATAGAAGCAGAAATTGAGCTCCCCACAAGGGCCTGTCTGCCCGCTTATCTCCAGACAGAAGCACCGTATCCAGCTCTGCGCGGCTGTATCCAGCTCTGCGCGGCTGAGATAGCCTCCCAGTTTCCCCCCCACTTGCATTTCTTGCTCTGTGTATCCTTTTGGAGAGTGCCGGTCGCGAATAACTCGTGTGGGGACGGAACTGCGCTGTGCGAAGCAGTCTTCGACTTCCTTCGACAGCCGCGCGTGCCTCGAAGGAGGGGTCCCGCTATCTACAAAGAACAGAAGCGCCACCAAGAGTTGCTGACTCTTTTAGGAGGCCACTCCAGGCGGGGGTTTCCACTCCTCGGCCAGCAAACTTTTATCAAACAACAGCCGAATAAATTAGCAGGGAAACCCGCCAGAAACCAAACCCCGAATTAAAACACAAGATGTGCTTGTGCGCGAAATTGTAAGGAGTTGATTTTTTAAAAAATTCAAACGTCTGACATCTATTCCTCTCCTGCCTCCCCTTCCCCATTTCTTAATGTAGAAAATTAGAGGGAGTTTACGGTCCAAATAGACCCCGCCTCTCTTTAAATGCTGGCGAGCTGCAGCTTTCAGCATTCCTCCCCCAGTGACCACGCTTAGGTTTGGTGGCTGTGCCACAGACGCCGCACCAGGTTTTGCAGAGCCTTGAGTTGACACAGCGCTCTCAAGCATTTGCGGATTGGTCCTCGGCTTAGCCGCCCCGATTTTGGGACTAGAATTTTCCATCGCCGAGCAAGGCCGTTAAATAACGAGTCACGGCTGGTTTGACAATCCTTTTTATTTTTTAATTTTTGCATGTGTCAATCATCCAGGTCGTAGTTGTCCCCAAAGTGGCTTTTTTATTCCCACCCACCCCAAAAAAAGGGCAAACTGGACTTTCTTGGTCGTTGGCTTGTTTCTTTGAAAATGTTTTTTCGCTTCTCGCCCAGGATGATTTTCCTCCCTTCCGTTCTGAAGAAGCTTCTGGGATGAGAAGCGAAACGTTTCTCAAAGAAAAAAACAACCACAGCCAAGAAAGTCCAGTTACCCTTTTGGAAAAAAGCCAACTTTGGGAGCTACGGTTGTTAAGTCGATTATTCCCATTGCTAAGTGAGTCACACAGTCATTAAGCGAATCCAGATCCCCCCCTATCAATTTGGCTTGTCGGAAGTCAGCTGGGAAAAGGGGATGAATCACGCAATCCAGAGACGTCGCAGCCGTCATAAGGAACAGGCCCCTTGCCAAGGGGCTGAATTTGGATTCCGTGTTTGGGATGGCCGCAAGCGCGAGAACCATCCCTCGCCTTGCTATTTCTTGTAACTTTGGTGGGTTGTAAATCGAGGGCTGCGATTGACATTTTTGTGTCCCGTTTTTAATAGCCCCGCACCCAGGGAAGGGTGCCCAACCCTGGCCTCCTTTCAGACATGCGGACTTCAACTCCCAGAATTCCCCAGCCGGCGTGGAGAGCATGGCCCATAAATGGCACCAGCCTCTATAGTCCTGGGGCGGGAAGATCCACCTTCGAACCACGGGGCCAGAGACCCGACGGGTGCCTAGATCCATAATTCATCCTACATAGATGGAAATCATCGAGAAGGGTCTTTGTAGTCCGCCGAGGAAGCCACCTTGGCGTCCTTCAAACCAAGGACGGCTGTGCTGGGGAATTCTGGGAGTTGAAGTCCGCCAGTCTGAAAGGGGGCCAGGCTTGGACACCCCTGACCCCACGCCAGCCACGGAAAGACTTGGAAAGGGAAAATTTGAGCAAATGCCTCCCATGTCGGCCGGGTTTTCCAGCATGGGGGCTTCCCTTATGACCCCCCCCCCCTGACCCCTTGTATTCTGCGGCTTCCAGAACGCCGCACTTCCCGTCCGTTCTTCCATCGGACAGCGATAGCGTCTACGGCTGCTAACCCCCGTCTTTTTTTTTTCTTTTCTTCCCCGCCCGTCTCCTTTCAGAACCACGCCTTCATCAAGCGTGCCGAGGTGGAGGAGGTGGATTTTGCCGGCTGGCTATGCAAGACGCTGCGGTTGAAGCAGCCCAGCACCCCCACCCGCACGGCCATGTGACCGCCACGCCAGCTGCCTTGTCCTTCCTTCCTCCCTCCGCCCCCCCCGCCTCCTCGTCGCGCACCT
>JANHFO010003091.1:122944-133950 GCA_032468095.1 Pareas carinatus | reverse complement strand
TGTGTGGCTTTTTAGATGCTATTTGGGGTGTGTTGATGGCTGGCTTTTAAGTCATCGGTTGTCATTTGTCATCCATCAACATACCCCAATCAGCATCTAAAAACACCACACACAGGATAGTACACAGTCTGCCAGAGAGAAGTTCCCCAAAGATATGCCACAGCACGAGTCTGAAAGCTCAGAAGACAAAACGTCTGGGCCTGGTGCCTGACCCAGATTGGATCCTGCAGCATTATGTATATTCATCTTCATCCATGTTATACTGTTTTTGTTTTGCTTGGAGGCAGAAGAAAATATGAATGCCTTACACCCTTACCTACGGGACCCATTTTAGTTGTTAATGTTCTTGGATCCTACCCACCTTTGAAGAGTGATTTAGACATGTCCCATATACCTCAGGGAATGAATGAAACCCTATGGATATTTTTATGGAGACTAGCCATTGGTTCATTAAGCAAATTTTCACTGCTCTAACTGACAACTATTTGGATTCCTCTTCTAAGGGATCATGCAAAATAATTTGGAATGCTGCTCAGGAAAAATTACAACCTACAATCACAGAGTTCCAAGACAAAACTACAGGCAAAACTATAGTTGTTTCCATTCCTATCTTACTTAATTGGCTAACTAGTTGATTGACTGGCTTAATCTGGGGTAAATTTGACTGCAGGCTGTTTATTGTGGCACTCTGGCTTGCTGTGGTCCATAGGTCCTTCTGTTATGGTCTGCTGGTTGCTTTGTGAAGAGACTGAACAGGGAGTTGAAATAAATTATTTCCCCCTTTCAGCTCTGTGAAACTGTGAGAAGATAATACCTTTAGGTGAGTCCTCCACAGTGTCAGGGGATTAAGTAAGCAGAGCCCAAGATCATCAATAGCAATGTTAGCAAGGTCACAGTAGAATGAGCAGTTACAACTCTATTTAGTGCATTACTCAAAATTTAGGGCATGGTGAAACCTCTCAAAACACAATCACCTTGAAAATCCTTTATTAACAGAACTGAAGTTAAAGCAATTAAAAGTCTGCTTTTTTTTGCCTTCGTGATGTTCCAGTTCATTATTCAACTTCACTGTTCTATATTGTTGGTTCATTCAGTACTTGAACTTGTCATAGGAAAGAAAAAAGAAGAGGGAATGAGGAACACAACTTATATTTACCTGGCAGTCAAAATCTCAAGGAGACAACACTCAATAAATCTTCCATAAAACATGGGCTTCTACTGGTATATTTCTTTATATAAAAAGCTTTGGTTTTATTTATATAACACTTGGAGTACAAGTGCCAAAAGTTACAGTGTGCCTTAGCTTACTTTTATCACTCTGTTATGAAGAGGCGCTAACCCTTGTTTTGATAATATTCATTTCCAACATAATGAGTTTTTAAAGATAAAAGGAAAGACATTGTTTATCATAACACAAGATTAGGTCACTTGCTAGAAAAGTATTAAACCATCATTTGGTACTGATCAAGGAATAAATACATCAAAGAAGTCTACTGTTAGGAACTAAGCCTTAAACTCAGGTTATAAAAATAAGACATGAGAAGTTACCTGTTTGCCAATAATGTAAAAACCACTATTGCAGGTATACAAATGTCAGATGGAATGACTCTTTCTTTCTTTTGATTGAGTAGAAGATATTCATAGGTAAACGATATGCAAATCGATGATCAATAAAATATAAGCAGCTCATATTATTTCACCAAATAGTTCAAGTTGCTTCCATTTAAGGTAGACTTAACCCAGTGAAGCTACCAGGCTACCATCTGGTCCAGAATGGGTTAGGAAAAAAAATATATTTGTTAAACACTGTCTACAAATATCCTGTAATGGGTACTATAATGTACCTTCTCATTCAGAATCACATCTTTACATAGGGGCTCCGTCATCCTGGCAAGCAATCAACCCAAAAAGAAAGACCTTCTGCTAAGATGATCCTTTTCCCTCAGTAGTTTTCATTCATTCCACAGATAGTCTCAGCGGAATGATAGATGTCTTTCAACATTCCATGCTTTTGCTCTCCCAAAGGTTAATGGCAGTCTACTTGATGGAAAGAAAATTGTTCAAAGTGGTGCAGGAGATTTCTGTCAGTGCCAAGAAACATCCATTAAGATCAATGAGAGCTTCAAGGCTAAACCCCACCCATCATCGCTTTGAACATCAACTACCAGCACTTTCTATTCATCTATGTTCAAATGAAGAAGATAGTTAAAATAATGCAGTCACACTTAGGTTGCTGCATGTGTGTTTAAATGACTGAAGTATTTCAGAAAATCCCAGCCAAGCTTTTCCTTTGCTTGGCATGTACTGTAGAAAAGCTACTAAGCACTCTATATATTTCTTCTACAATTATGGCAACTAATTACCTTATTAGAAAACAAATGGTAGATAAATTATAATCCTGGAAAGAATCATTGTTCATCTATTATGCATGAATTACTAACTTCTATTAGGAGCTGGTGTGAAGCTGATAAATTGAGCAGAATAAATAGATATTAATTGTAATGTCACATGAAATGTAGATGCTAATTTTAAAATATTAGTGCATCAGATTAGATTGAAAACCCATATTATTTTGACAACATGGGTGCAAAATTTCTCCTGGGGTAATTTATTGGCAGGGATCCCCTCGAATTTTAAAACCTTGTGAGAATTATGGGTATAACCCCTATAGATAAAGGCTGGCCGTTTTGTCTATTTTGGTCTATAGGGATTGTTTTGGTCCTTAACTGATTTTGTGAACACATTATAAAAAATATATATTTGTCTATGGTATCTAAGCAGAATACCTTGCAAATTTATGGATACATTTCTCCAAAGACTACAATAGGGGAATGTATTGAGTTTTGTTCAAGTCCTCAAATAAAGCTATGAAGTCATAGCTGAGCAAAGTCAGTAAGCATTTATGGATTTTAAAAAAAAATCTTTCATATCATTTTATTTGGAGAAAAAGGTTTCCTCAATATAATCAAGGCCTTTCCCTTGTGAACATGGAAGCATTTGGTCCATGTTCCACTCATCTGGCACATGGAACTGGGAGCATCGAAGAGAAATGTCATGGCTCCCCCGGAATGTTCAGAAAGTCCAGGGGCCAAGGACAATGCAGTCCCCAGGTCTGCCCCGCATTCGGAGGAAGCCAACTGGACGAAGAACTGCCTGCAGAAGAGGATCAGCTGCAGAGGACCAGCAGTGATGACAAGGATGAGGAACAGTGTCTCCCTTGCCTGATCTGCAGGTGTCGACAGTGGAGTGGAGGGAGGCACAGAGAAGGTTGATGAGGTTGCTCATGAGAAAGTGTTCCTTCCCCTTCTCACAAGGATTACCTGGAATGGGGTGATTTAGCCGGATGCTGGGGAAAGGTGAGTTTGACAGGTACACTTGTTTCCTTTGATCCACACATCTTCCTGGCTTTTGTGAATACTGCCTTGTGAGTCTTGGATCATATTTCTTGGCTCTGAACTTTGTGCTTCGTTTGTGGATTTTGAACTTAGGTCTCTGACTTCAGACTCTTGAACCATGCTTTGGTTGTTGGATCCCTGGATTTTGTCTTGTGGACTTGGTAGTTGTCAGTCAACTAGGACTTAATTTATGGAATCAGGGAATTCAGGCTGAGGGAAAACTGAGGGCTCTGGTAGAACTTCAATGGCACCATTGGTGGTCCGTTTGGCACTAAGTATGCAATAAATGGACTCTACCCAACCTCTACCTTGCCAGCATGATTTAGGTCAGAACAATTATCCAAACTTCATCAGCGCTCACAGATAATGTTACTTAGTTGGACAATGGAATGCCTGCAAGAAAACAACCAAGAGAGCATCAAGGACCTCACATTTCAACCCTGCGCTATAAATATTCTCCTTTATTAGTTCTTCATTTTCTCTCCATTCTTTATGCTTTCTTCTCTTACTTCTTCAGTCATATATCTCTTCAGCACGGTGCAAAAGGAACAACATAACTTAGATGATCCGTCTCATATGAAGGATATCTTCTGTCTTACTAAAGTCCTACCAGTAGGGCATTTCATGATTTGGAATACAAGCCATCCTGTTATCAATATCCATACGAGCACGAGATAAATACCCTGATACTAATCTCTGCTCCTCCATGTATATCCATGTCTTAATTTATGGAAATATCTATTGCTGAGCTATGTAGACTAATAGAAGGAATTGATCAGTGAATTATCTTTTATATACCAAGACAGCATGTTTTATGTCATGATAGGATGGTCAGGAAGGTCAAATTCTAGTTGGTAAATACTTGAGATTCTTTCTGATCCTACTCAGAAGAGTCTTGGAGAAGTGAAGAGATTCTGCATTTATTCATTTATTTGTTTATGCCTTGTAACATTTGTAATTACTCTGAGTTACATCCCGAGACAAATATAATATAAATAGCTTTGCTTTGCTATTGTATATTAGGCAACTGCCTTAATGCAGGGGTCCTCAACCCTCAGTTCGTGAACCGGCACTGGTCCACGGCATAACGGCAACCAGATCACGCAAACAAGCCAAGCCCCATTTGCAAGATGCAGGCAGCATGCAAAACCATACCCCCACTGGTCCACAGAAGAACCTTCTTCCATGGAACCGGCTGCTGGTGTCCAAAAGGGTGGCTACTGCCATAATGAGAGAAAAGCTTCAGCTGATGGTTGGAAGAAGATCAGAGATGGTAGCTGGACATAGTAGACCTCCAGGCTTATAAAGATCTGAAGCAGGCTAGCTATATTATTGCCATTTGGTTGTTAAACTACAATTACTCAGCATCCATCACCATGGAATATGCCAGTTAAGAGATTAAGGGATTCAACAGCATCTAGAGCAAGAGTATCCAATCTTGGCAACTTTAAGACCTGTGGACTTCAGTTCCCAGAATTCCCAGAATTGCTGACTGGGACTTCAGCTCCCAGAATGCTGGCTAGGGAATTCTGGGAGTTGAAGTTCACAAGTCTTAAAGTTATCAAGGCTGAACACCCCTGATCTTAAAATCCGAGGCAAAGCTTGCTTGAAAAACAGCTGATGCAGTTGATAGTTGAATAAAGCAGGATGATATGCTCTGAAGTAGTAGTAGTTTACTTGAAAACTTGGAGCAAAAGACATTTCAACAAGTAAGACTTGAAACACCTAATTATCCTAGGAACTAAAAGCAGCAGGGTGAATTTCAATAAAATTGCTATATAGCTTATGCTCCTGCTGGTGTGGGTTTGACTAGAGTTTTAAGGAAGTCTTGTCTGAGACAAACATTATTGAGAAAGTATTTTGTTGAGAAAAACTCTCTCATGTATTGTACATACTGCAACTCAGCATATTTAAACTAAGAACCGTGCATTTAAGCAATCTTCTCCTTCCATTTGAAAAGCAACACATTATGCCATCATGTAAATTATTTCCCTAATAAACATCTTAATTTGCTCATCTTATGAGCTTGTTCTTAAGTGTTGTATTAATCCAATATTTATGTCACAGAAAACTAACAAATAGTGTTTCTGGAAGATACAGAGGTTAATTTTAGTGGCTGAAGTCTGCTGTGTTTCTTTTTGGGCATGCGGCTTCTTTATGGCATGTGACCGTATCTCCACAGACTTTCATAGGGGAAGAAATTATTATGGTTCATTTTTCTCATCTAGAAATGGCAAACAAACAAGCACAAAACCAAAGATAATCTGGAAAGATAAAAGAGCCCTCTTGAGCATTGGTGAACAGGAAACTACTTTCTAAAGTAGGCATTTAACAAGAGTACCATAGAATCCTGTCAAAATCGTAATATGCCAAGGGTTAAATGCTTTATAATTAATGAAGTAAATAGTTTTATTTTTAAAAAATGTGACAGAGAGGTTTGGTCCCCACAACACAAAAAAGATATTGAGGCTCTAAAAAGAGCATCAAAAATCATTAGGGGAATGGAGGCTAAAGCACACAAAGAATAATTGCAAGAATCAGGTATGTCTAGTCTAATGAAGAGAAGAACCAGAGGTGACGTGATATCTAGTCTTCCAATATCTAAGGACCTGCCATAAAGAAGAGAGGACTCAACCTATTCTCCTGAAAACAGGACAAGGCGCAAAGGATGGAAGCTTATGAAGGAGAAAACTAACCTAAAAATAAGGCCAAATTTCCTGTCAGTGAGAATAATCAATCCGTGGAACCACTTGCCTACAGAAGTTGTGGGTGCTATATCACTGGAGATTTTTGAGAAGAAATTGGACAGCCATTTATCTGAAATGGCATAGGGTCTCCCGCTTGAGCAGGGGGTTGGACTAGAAGACCTCCAAGGTCCTTTCTAGCTCTATTATTCTGTTCTATAGATGCAAATTTAACAATTCAAGAAAAAGGGAACATACAATATACAATATTTCTTTTCCCCAACTAGCTTTGCTCCTTCACGATGTTCTGGAGAATTCTGACCAATTCCACCTTTTCCGTCAAGTAGTTTGATATCTACACAAAACAATGATTGTAGATAGACTCTATCCTGTAGAATGAGAGACTGTTAATTGACCACTATCTATACACACTGCCACCAAATTCCTGGTAAGAATTGATTATCTGCTTTAGATAGCTATGCACCTTACAGTAAAATTAATATTTTTCTGACTTTTACCACATTAGCTTTCAAGCTACCAGAAACACTTTTCTTTTTCTAGGCGTTAAAATGGTTAAAAAGGAAGGAATTGCTTTCTGAATGCGTGGGGTTTTCTCTTCATATTACTCAAGGTGCTATCCTCGCTATCTTTTTCTACCCATCTCTGTTCCTGATTTCTAACCTTCTCTGCAATGCCATTTTGCTCTCCACCAATCATTCCACAATGTCATCCCAGTAATGAGATAATTCCTCATCTTGACTGCGGTTACATCATGTTTCCTCTGTGAAAACACAATTCATAATTGTTCCAAGTATTCCTGTTGTAGCTTAATGTTCATCTGCTGTGATAATGTACCATTCACTTTCTATCTTTCTATCTTTCTGGACTGCAGAAGCTCCAGGTCTTCCTTTCTTTTCATTTGTACCATTTCTTCGTTACTTCTCACAGGAATGCAGCATATGCATCCTGTTTTCTGGCAAAGAATATTTGATGGCCTTCCCCATCTTTCTCTACGTTTTATCTTCTTTATTCTATCCTTCGCTTTCTGAATGTGAGGTTGTTTGGATCCCATCCCAAGTCCATAAAGCCTACCACTGAGCATACCCAACTATTCCAAACATTACTACAAAATAATGTTGCTATATTGTTAATGTTATGTCCCTGATTGGCAGGTTGCCCATCCACGCCAGGTATATAGAGGACAACCAACCAGTTGAGCGCCATTCTTGATCGTGTTCACCATTCCTAATAAAGACATCAACCGCAACCTGTCTCTGCCTCGTTCCTCCGGACCCTCGAATCTAACAGTTAACTATCATGCCTACAAACATTGAGTAGTGTACCTGCAAAATATACATGAGACATGTAGCATGGAAACTTTGGTGATACATCCCACCAACCTAAACTTAGTGTACTCAAAGTTGGTTCTCAAGTAAATGTCACTTGGCCCCTTTATCTATTGGCAGATGTCTCTAAGATCGTTCTTATAAAGACTCAATACTGCAGGTAAGAAGGCAGAATAATAATTCGATTAATATTCAATTAATATCATTAACAGGAATACCCTTGCTGTTTAGTTGCTAAGTCATGCCCAACTCATAGGTACCCCATGGTCCACAGCACACTAGGCCCTCTTGTCCTCCTCTGTCTCCCAGGGTTCACCCAAACCCATGCTCACCACATAGATAACACTATCTAACCATCTCCTCTTTAGTAAAAAGAGAATGTTTGTAGCTCAGGGTTGAACAAGCCCCAGTCTTTTCTAGCACTGATGATGTTACCTAGCTGGGTAATGAAACGTCTGCAAGAGAACGACCAAGCTCCAAAACCACCGAGGAACTCTCATCCTATCCTCTGCCATCCTCTTTTCCGTTTGCCTTGAATCTTTTCCAACATGAGGGTCTTTTCCAAAGAGTCCTCTCTTCTCATTTGGTGGTGAAAGGATTTGAGTTTCAACTTCAAGAATATCTTTATGTCTATCCAAACGATGCTTGAATGTTTTTAATTAGAAAACCCTCCATTTTGATTGAAATGATTTTTTTTCTATGTAGAATTTGTAAAATGTTTTTTTTCTTTGCAAAGAGAAGGAAGTCCTGAATTTGGTTGCCAGAGTCCCATTTGCGTTAATTCACTTTCATTCTCTTCTACATTGTGCTTTTCTTCAAATCATAAGCTATGCCAAAAGAAACTCTCTTTTCACAATGGGACACATCAGATTTTCCAAATGGCATACTACTGTTGCATTAGTGAGATGAAAGGCTTTTATCTTGCTTAGAGACATATGTGCCGTAGTCATTTCAATAGATGAAATGTCAAACTATTTGGGTAGATCATTCCTGACATAAAGACAAGTAATTGCCTAAGATACACAGGATATGGAACCTACTAATCAGAAATTGTTTTCACATAGGTATTTGGTAGGGAGGGAGGGGAACATCTGTAACAAATAAAATGATGGCTATTTTTTTTAAAAAATGGCATATAATTAGAAACTTCCTGCTCCTTTGTGTCATCCTCATGAGATTAGTTTTATTAGCATGCATTGCATCTGTCATTGTGACTGTATCAGAGAGCATCCTTTCTGCTTTTTATGAGAAACTCTGAAGCCATAAACTATTAAAAGAGCATGTACTTCATATGAGGGATGTTATTATTTAGTAGGGTACTCTGAAATATGGACATTCTAATTCTACTTCTGTTTTGAAGCAGACTGCCCGACTTTCTACTAACAATTTTAACTATTTTGTAGTTAAACACTCCAAAAGTTGATGGAGGGAGGTTTATGATGATGTCTCCAAGAGAATTGAAGAAGAATCTCTTGCATTTGGCAATTGTCTAAATCAAGGGTGTCCAACCTTGGTAACTTTAAGCCTGTGGACTTCAAGTTCCAGAATTCCCAGGCCACCATGCTTGCTGTGGAATTCTGGGAGTTGAATTCCACAAGTCTTAAAGTTGCCAAGGTTGGAAACCCCTGGTCTAAATCTTAACAGACAGAAACGTGATGTCCCAAGTTGCATTGCCATATTACCTTACAAGGGGAACCCATAACTCAGTGTTGCAATACTGAATTCTCCCATTCAATGTTGCACCCTTTAGCTGTCTTTTTCCAATATTCTACACCAGTGGCCCCCAACCTTTTGGGCACCAGGGACTGGTTTGATGGAAAAAGCTTTTTCTGTGGACCCTAAGGGATGTGGTTTTGAATGCTGTCTGCATCTTGTGAATGGGGCTTGGCTTGTTTGCGTGGCCCAGTTGCTGGCATGCTGTGAACTGGTGCTGGTCCATGGATCGGAGGTTGGGGACCCCTGTTCTACACCATCTCTTTTCTCAGTTTCCAATCTAATGAATGAAACAATACCATTTGGATTCTTTCCTTTCTTGCTATCCCCTTAATTTCTTCTCCAAAGGTTTCTTTCTATCCTTTTTTTGTGAAATGGTAACCTCATCTTTGTTCATAACTGGTGGCTTTTTGTATAAATAGAAGTGCTTTATTAGGTTATACAGTAATGGATCCTTCTAGAAAAAAAAAAGAACGCATGCCCCGAAAGAGATGTTCTAATTGGGGAAGGAAAGTGATAGGTCTATATATAGCCATATACTTTAGATCATAGTTCATTATCATTCTTTAGAGGAATCTCACCACAAGGAGTTCCAGATGACAAATTTGCCTTGGGGCCCAGACAGCTGTACATAAGCTACCAATGCACCCATATTTAAATGCAGGCACACTAGGGACTTGCACCCGATCACCTTACACATTAATTGATTGATATAAAGAGAAATCTTGAGTTAATATTTAGTTAATTGAGATAAAGAGAACTCCTGAGAGGAAAGATGAAATGCAATGGAGGGAGGATGTATTAATAGAAGTTTGATAAAGCATTCATTTCATTCCTCCACCCCTGTATAATATGGCATAATGTGTATTGTGTAGTTGTTGTTGTTGATACTGATGATGATGCCATTGATGATAACAAGAACAACAATGATGATGATGATGGCAAGGAGCAACTTCAGCAAGTAGCAAGTATGCAGTAACTTTACTTCCAGTTATGGACATATATGAGGTGTGATCATTAAATTCTGAGACTGTACTCATTGTGGGGGAATGGATGACTCGATTGCCATGTGCAGACAGTAGCGATTTATAACAACCTTGAGGAGAAGCTACACAAAGTTTCAAAGTGCTATCATCATTGAGTCCTGTGTTACAGACATTTTAGTTAGCACACGGATCTGCGCATTTGAGAAATTGTGATGGACTTGAAATTGGAGCAGAGAGCTAACGGGTATGATACTGAGATTAAGCAGCAGTCTTTGCAATGCAAGAGCCCTCAATCTCCAAGACAGAAGAAGGCGCGACAGGTTAAGAGCACAACTAAGAGCATGCTCATCTTTTTTTTTGACATTCGCAGGATTGTGCACCCTGAATTTGTCCCTGTGGCTCAAACAGTGAATGGTGATTTCTACAGCAAAGTTTTGAGACATCTCAGAGTGAATATTCATCGGAAACAACAACAACTCTGGGCAGAGAACAAATGGATGCTCCATGACGACAATGCACCAGCTCACAGAACTCTCAGAAAACGCCAGTTTTGCACCCGTAACCACATGGACATCATTTCTCATTCCCTGTATTCATCAGATTTGATCCGCTGCAAGTTCTTTCTGATTCCAAAGATGAAATTGAAGCTGAAGGGTTGCTATTTTGGCACTGTGGAGGATATCCAACATGAATTACAGAAGTTACTTGACAGGCTTGAAGAATGCAACTTCCAGGAGGCATTCCAAAAATGGAAGAGGTGCTGGGACCGGTGTAAAGCTGTCTAACGGAACTACTTTGAAGGGGATGGCAGCCAAATTTAAATCAGGTAATTTTATTTCAATTTATGGTACCAGTCTCAAAATTTAATGACTGCTATATTGA
>JANHFO010003091.1:10484-25315 GCA_032468095.1 Pareas carinatus | reverse complement strand
TCTGTACACCGCCCTGAGTCCTTCGGGAGAAGGGCGGTATATAAATCTAAACAAATAAATAAATAAATAAATAAATGGGAACCAGCCATTAGAATGGAATGGCAGATTCCTCAGTCAGTTGTTAATTTATGAAAGTATGAAAGATGGAACACTGAAATAAATGGATCTCTCTATATATAAAAATGCAAAAAACTGACTGACTGACTCATCACCAGATCTCAAAAACTATATAAGCTACAAACATGAATTTTGGTACATAGATTTGTCTTGGCATCTAGGCACTAACTAAGAAAGGATTTTTCAAAATATTAATTTTTATGTGAGTTATTTTAAATTTTAAATTCCAGATTGGTAGAGGGTTCTGATTGGACAAAATATCCAACATCGTTTGTTACCTTTCTCCTAATTGGAGAGCTTTCTCAGCCTGTTGTTTGATTTTGCATTTTTGGGAAGAGCACAATTACAGCACTCTAATCTCCAAATGGCTGCAGTGGTAGTGATGGAGTTGCGAGGAGCAACAGGGCAGGCTGAGTGCGAGCTTGGATAGGAGCAACAGTCGCAAAAATTACAAAATGGAATTGGGGTGGAAATCTCGCTGAGGCCTCCTTTGCAACGTCCATGCTTGGCCAAGGTCTCCTTTGCAACGCCATGCATTCTTGGTCAGGTGCCTCCGCTTCTTTTATCTCTCAGTCTCTCTGTCTGTTTCTCTCTGTCACTTTCTCTCTCTCATTCCCTGTGTGTCTGTATGTTTGTGTGTCTTTCTGTCTGTGTATGTGTGTCCCTCTCATTGTGTGTGTCTCATTCTCTCTCCCTCACTCCCCCTCTCTCTCTAATTCTGTCCCGCTCTCCCTTTCTCTCTCTCTCTCTGTCTCTCCCATTCTCTCTCTTTCTCTCTGTCTCTCTCTCTTTCAAAATCAGGAAGAAATGTCACACTAAAAATGTGATATGATTTTTTTTATGATTTTGTTACAATTAAATAAGCTTTTTAAATTTTGTTTTATTAAATAGATGCCTTTTATATTAATAAAATTGAAGTTCTCTAATCATTATTTTACAAATGTATGTACTTTCAAAAAAATTAATATTGATGAGCCTCGAGATTTCAAATTGTGAATTTGGTGGTCCCCAAGGTTGAAAAGGTTGGCGACCACTGCTACACACAGTGCCTAGGGAGGCTTTAACCCCACACCTTTTGCTCACAAGCTCCTCCCTCTTGGGCATCTCTGTCCCTTCCTTTTTCCCATTCATGCACGGGGCCTTCCGGATTAGGTGAGTGAGTGTCAACCTGGCGGTGGTTCCCCAGGCGAAGGGTTGTTCCTCAGCGATGGCAACTGGATTTACCGATATATTTTTCTTTTTTAAGAAGCCCCAAATGGAGTTCTTTCTGTGAAAGGAGTTAGGAAACGGCTGTCATGGGTTGCCTCGGTGGGGATACACTTTAGTTGTCTTTCCTTAACAGTTCGACTGACCATCCCTTCACTATAACCCAGTTTTTCTGTCTTTAAAGTGTGTGGATGTGTAAGATGTCTAAGAGCTGAAATCCACATATCAAAAAATTGTCACGTGTTGTTTAAGCCTTTCCCAGGCAAGTTTAAAGCTTGCACCACGAATCTTCTGCAGGAGAATAGGTTTTGACACCGAGATAGTTAATGCTTGAAGTGAAAGGTGCAAAAGCTACAATCACACCTAAAATCAAAATTTTGGGTTGGAAGAATCAAATCCAAGGTTCCTCCAAAACAATTAGCCACCTGCAGGCCTACACCTTCTGTTTACTAAATCTGCATTTTACCAGTTTGATTATGTTCAACCTTAATCATATACAAATTCATTGAGCTTAAAAAGCTTCGATAGTATATCAGTTTAAAACTTCCAGTAGCTTCACAGATTACATGCTTCTATTTTCTTACCCAACATTTAAAGTTCTTGGAAATTCCCGTAGCAGAGCATGGGTATCAGAAGGCAAGACCAACCAAGGCCTCTCCTTCTCCACGGCGGTTGTCCATGGAAGCTGGCCAACATGACATGGGCATGGGTGGGGGAGGCTGAACGAAGCCTCAAAAGTTCTTTCCTCTCCCAAAAAATTGCTTTCGAGGGCGACTGAGGCCTCTTTTTAAGAAAAACTGCTTCTCCATTGGCCTCTTCAACCCTGGTCCTTCCGGCCAGTGGCAGGTTCAAACAAAAGGCCCCGGGTGAGGACAAGGCTCACACGTTCTGCCCCACTACCCACTCCTCCCATTTTGTTGAGATCGCTGGTTGGGGAATCCTGCCTGTCCTGCACTGCTGCATCCCTCCCTCCATTCCTCCAAGCTACCCCGGATGGAAGGCCAGACTGTTTTCTCCATGACCAGCGACAGGTAACTGTCTGTCTGTCTGTCTGTCTGTCTGTCTGTCTCTCTGTCTGTCTGTCTACCTAAACGCCAGTTTGCTCAACGTTGACTTTCAGGTATTTCAAGGTGGCACACTTCTTCCTATCTTGGGGGAAGCAGTGAAGGGAGTGAAAAAAAAGTGCTTCACAGGAGATGTTAATGAAGGGCACTTTGATGTTCTTCCATCCTCTGTACCAACAACCTCTAATAATGATCTCTGCTCTGACAAAGAGAAACAAGGGATAAAATGCAGACAATGATTTACAGATTCGATTAGAAAAAAACAAGTAAGAGAAGCTGCAAAAAATTATACTAAAGCTCATCCCAAAATCAATAGAGAAACTTTAAAGAATTTTGCTCAACATCATCCAGAAGTGAATAGGGGGACTTCAAAGAACTATACTCAACGTCATCTCGAAGTCAACAGACAAGCTGTAAAAAAATATGCGTCTGAAAAACCCATTGTTAATCAGGTAGCAATAGCTAAATACAATGACAATAGATCACACATCCAATTATTACCTTGGACTAAAAAAAGTTTATCTGGCTTCAAATATGATCCTGCAATCGATTACTCAAAGGATAAGATTATGGATCTCGGTATTCGGTCACCCTGTGCCTGGTACCCTACCCTGAAGTGGAAGGATGAGAATCCTGGAATGTGCTACACTGGTGGTAAAGTTCAGCTCCCCATCCTTGAGCCCTTCCCTGAACCTTTACACAGCCTCCTCACCCACCAGCATCCAATGGCAGAGCACTTTCTTTCAGCTGCCAGGAAGTACAATGGATGCTTCCAGATGACATCTTTTGGAGCCAGAGAGGTGAAGGAGGGAAATTTTATGCCAACATTCAAAGTGCAAGGACAGGTCTACCACAGAATAGGGAGCCTCATGGCAGGGCCTCAACAACAACCATCTTGTTTCCAGATAAACTTCATTGGTGACAATGAGAATGAGAGAGACATCCTTTGTGGAATCTACACGGGTGTTAAACCAGAACTGGTTAGCCAACTGCAGAAGTTAATGCATGAACACAAGAAATATATTCTTGAATTCAAGGCTGCTGTTGATGCTGTTCCTAAGAGTCAGAAGAATTTCCAAGTGCTGATCAACGCTGGCAAGAAACCTTCTGGAAAGCACCAAAGTCATTTCAATACTCCAATGACTAGAGAAGCTGCACTTCTCATTGTTGGCCAGGATTTTGAGAAGAGTGATATCGTTCTTCACAGCTGAGACAACAAATTGATACAAATCAGTGAGACACACCGTGCTTATGATGCTTTTCAGTACCCTTTCATGTTCTGCATTGGAAAAGATGGCTATTACATCACTATCCCTCAGTATGACGCAAATACAAAAACTCCACTCAAGAAGACCGTGTCTGCTGCTCAGTTCTACAGCTACAGGATAATGGAGCGTGATGGAAAAAAACTATTCAATCAATTTCACAATTGAATTCATAACAATCAGAAGAAGCTAAGAAGTGAGGAGTATGTTCATCTAAAAGATGCCATGACAAGAACTGACGGCATTAGCAGAGATTGGTAAGATGGTTGTGTTACTGTCCTCATTCATCGGCGGACCCCACTACATGCATGAACGAACTCAAGATGTAATGATGTACGTGCATCATTTTAGATGACTTGATCTGTTCATTACATTCACCTGTAATCCAAAATGGGAAGAAATTGTCGTACTTTTGGAACAAGGCCAAAGATCTTACGATAGACATGACTTGATAGCAAGAGTTTGCCACGTGAAAGTAAAACATATCACGAATCTTCTTACTAAAGGTTGCATATTTGGCTCTGTCAAGTGTCACATGTACTCCGTGGAATGGCAAAGACATGGACTCCCCCAAGTTTATATCTTTCTGTGGCTGGAAGATAAGATAAGACCGGAATCCATTGACAACATTATAAGTGATGAAATATCTTAAATACCTGATTCGCACATAGATCCAGCTCTGCATGAGATTATCAAGACGACAATGATCCATGGCCCATGTGGATCTCAAATATATATAATTGATTCTTTTGACTGAAACAGCATACAAACACTTGAAAAGACAAGCAATGCTATACAATACATACGTTATGATATGGTCTTGTTGAACTTTTATTAGGGGCTATATAGAGCACCCTACCCATTTCTGAAAGTGTATAAAACAGAATAAGGAAGCAAAGGGAAAGATCTTTAATCTTTCATTGTTGCCAAATCAAAACTTACTTAGAATTTGGTCACTGACTCATCTGCTCCAGGTGTGTAATTGCAATTCCATGAATAGCAAAATTAATTCTCATAATAACCTAAATGGAATCTAAAGATGTAATTGTTGCCACTATCACAAAGAAGGTGCTTTACCTAATGCCCTGTGAACATATATATCAATTTTCATCTGCAAGTAACTTTATTTCGATCCATTCAACTACTTAGAATACAGAAGACAAAACACCTGCCCTTGCTGGGATGCTAGTAATATCTATTTACAAAATTTCAAAATTCCATGATTTCACAGAAGCACAAAAAATATTTACATGCTATATTTCTTATTTTTAGGCTATCCATATATTTTACATTCCCATATAATTTACCTGCAGATTCTCCTTTTAAGCACATCATATTAATTAGTACAATCCATTAGTGAATTCAAGCATCAGAACCACTTTGATGGTTATTCAGTCCAGTGGCTTTGATTTAATAATGCAAATCCCGTCTAGTAAAAATCTTTTAATATTACTTAGCTTTGCACATATAAGCATAGACAGAAAGCACCTGCATTTAATATGAAGCATATATTGCAAGAATAAGAAATTGTGCTGATACTTTACCAGTTTCAAAACCATCATTACTTAAACTAAGGAGTGGACCTATAAAGTGTAGTATAAGCTAGTGACTATTCTTTACATGTGATCAGCAATTAAAATCTAGAATCTACCTTGGTTAGAGGTATAGTTTACACACATACACCCATTTAAAAATAGTTATACAACAAGCAACTAAAGAGTATATTTTAATTAGGAGAAAATATGTTTTATTAAAAATAGCAGACAAGCCTTCACTTTGATTTCGATGACAAACTGTGATAAAAGTTGTATGTTTAAAAAAAACTTGGAACAAGCTGAAGATGTTTAATTGATATATACCTATCCACCACAGACCTGAGGATGAAGTTCTTTCATTTCATCTTAACAGCCAACTTTTGGAATTAAGAAAAATTGATATCTTCAGAATCCATTCTTACACTCTGTTGATCAAAGTCCAACTAGCTATTCTTATTAGATGAGAAGAAGCAGGAGCACATGCTAAGTTAAGCTGATTTATTGTTCACGGCTACACACATGAATCAAGACAACTAACAGTCAGCACTAAATTGGCACTAGATGAGAGTTAATGGAATTCAAAAGAGACTGGACTTGGGTTGCTTGTGGGAACATAAGGACTCCAAGATGATTCCTCTCTTAACTCCTCCCCCAAACTCTGCCTCTCCTTCTTCTACATCACTCCTATATGAGGACTCATACAAACTCTGAAACAAACTTTATTTTAACTGCCTCTTGTTTCTGAGACAGGTCAAAGAACAGTCTAAGAACCAGAAAATCTTTATAGTAATAATATTTTATATTTTCTTCCAAGTCATTATGGCAGATGCTCAAAATGGGAAATGTACCTATCACAAGTGCTTCAGTTTTGAAAAAGACTCCATTTCTCTCTTTCACATCACCCTTCACTCTTTCCCGATCGCATACTGTACTTATTTTATGAATATTCAACATTTAAAATTTAAAATGGTTAACATTCAAAAGTTTCAGTCAAGAAAAGACTGGAAAATGAAAACAATGTATTCCATTACTCCTTTAGGCAGCACTACTGATTCTTTTCCCCCTGTAATGTTGATACAGCTTAGTGGATATTCTTATTGTTTCAGACAGTGGGAATTGCAATAAGAGCAAAACATGGGAATTTGAAATGCAACATTTCAAAAAGATTGCCACATACATAGTATCCATTGTAATATTTCTATTTTCTTTTGCCATTAATCTAGAACAGTGAGACTCTTGCTGATATTAACAAAATTGTTGACAAACCAAAGGAAATATCCCGTTCACCTTTGAAAAAAACAGGATGGATATCTCTGTATAAAATGCTGTTTTGTGTTTGATACAGAATCACCCATAAGAAGAGACCACTGATTAATTGCTGAATCCCATAGTTTTCTTGCAAATTCTAACAAAAGAATATTTATAAAATAAATAAATAAATCCTTTTATTATGGTTATCACGCCTCACACTCAATTTTGTATCAGTGGCAATTAAGATCCCTTTTTAAGAAATGATAACTGAAATAGGCATTGCATATTAGAATAGGTTTTAAATATGGCTATAAAATATAGTGAGGCATAAATTCCAGAGTCTTCTTTGAAATTAACAGTCTTGAAGCTCTGAATATCAGGAGTCAAAGCCATGTTTTGCTCCAAGCTGCCATAGGATCTGCAAGAACAGAAATTCCCAGTCCCTATTCAGTGCAAATAAGAAACATAATAAATTGCTTGCATATACATGCATACTTGCCTATGCTTTTATTTCATGTGTGCATTTGTCTGGTTGCATCCCACCCACTCCAAAATCCCAATGATTTCTACAATGGGAAATGATCATTAAATCAACTTTCCCCTTGAATGTTATGAAGCCCAGAAAGTAAGTAAATCAAGAATTTCTGCACAGGGCTCCATTCACCTGCAGTAGTTGTCATTACTTATTGTAGTTTCAAGATGATGGCTTAGCTAAAAATAAATCCACTCAGCTCTTGAACACAGTCAGAGCAGATTACCAAGAGGTATTGAAGTCACGTATAGAAATTTAGAGAATAGTGTTTACTGTGGCTGTTGAAATAAAGACCAAGAGAAGACATTAACAGCTGCAATATCAGGCATCAAGTATGTACTGTTCCACAAATCTTTCTGATATACTAAAGTTGCTTAAAAAGAAATAACTATGATAGAAAATATTTGTAGCTCCGGTGGTAGATGTTGACGGTACTATGGTCATTTGATTGCAGAGGTTTTATGACTCAAACTTGGTCATATGACTCAACACTGATGATGTTGCCTACTTTGAGAAATGAAATGTCTGCAAGAAAACAAAATAAGGTAGCCCCTGATTGCTACCTCTTCATCGCATCAGCAAGCAGTGGCAAAAACAGCCACCAATCATGATACCACAATAGGTAAGGTGTGCTTTCAGAACCCTTTGGTAAGCTTCCTACACAATGGAATATAAGAAAGGTGCACCCAAGGGAGCTTGGAAATGTGTCTTGAGGTCAGACCCACATCTCTCCTACTAGCAGCATTTTTATTTGGGGATTTCTCTCCCATTATTTTCAATTGCATTTCAGTTTTTCACAAAAATCAGGAAAAATCAGGCAGCAAGGTCGATGACGTCACTAGGTCTCGTTGCCTTAGAAGAGTGAGGAAAATCCTCAGGGTCGACTCACACACTGGTCAGCCCTTCACTACTCTCCTACCATCGGGCAGGAGAGATGGAAGTTTGGGCAGACGTACAAACAGGCTGAAGAACAGTTTTTATCTGTGTCCTGTCAGACTCCTAAACGAAAAATAATAATGTAACCACACAGTGTCTGCATGTGTTGGGGGGGGGTGGAGTTCACCAAGGGAGACTCAAGACAATCTCATTGTACATATGTTGTACTATGACAATAAAGATTTGATTTCATTTCAAGAGTTGGAACAGAATCGCACAAAACTAATATAGTAGCTGACTGACAAATTGACAGCCTGCATTCCATCTGGCAATACTTAAACTGTGGCCATGGACATGCAATTTGCTCACCAAAAAAATACTCAGACTTTATTTTCACTAATGCTACTTTGTAATTTTCTTGACACTGCACATATCAAGTTGTGTGCACCTGAAAGCATGGCCATAAAGCTCTTCTCTTCCTGTACCCATCTAATGGAACCACCACTATTCTACAGGTATTCCTGTACCTACACCCATTCATTGAGTGACCACTTGAAGTTATAACCACATTGAAAAAGTGACTTCTGTTTTGCAGCATCCCTATGGTCACATGATTAAAATTCAAGCTCTTGGAACTGGCAAGTACTTATGTTGCAATGCTCCTGGGTCATGTGATCATCTTTTGCGAACTTCTACAAGCGAAATCAATAGAGAAGCCAGATCCATTTAACAACAGTGTTGCTGACTTAACAACTGGAACAATCCGCTTAACAACTGCCGCCAAAAGGTCATAAAATAAGGCAAAACTCACTTAATAACTGTCATATTTAACAATGGAAATGTTGGGCTCAATTGTGGTTGTAAGTCAAGATCTATGTCTTCCACTCCAATGTCTGATTTATCTAAATATATAAATCACGTCCGGCAAATTAAGTACAACTAATTACCACAGGATTGGTCCATGGTGCTTTGTTGCACGCAAACACCAATAGCACAGATACAAGGTTGTTGCATCCACTTAAGATGCTGATGTTAATTACAGAATTATTAATTCTATATTTATCTTTTTAGGATAAAAGTGCCTGATATATGCTGAATCCTATACTAGCAATACCATATTATCAACTCAACCACTGACATCTTTAATTAGATCACCAACTATCAATCTTCTTCTCAGGAATATTACACCTATACAAATAAATGGAAATAGGAAGGGGGGTTTGCCAGTGTTTTGCTTATACAACTGCCATGTTAATTACTCAAACAACGAATTTTAGAAATAGTTTTCGTAGATTTTCATGGGTACAGGTATTTTCCTGTGTAGAGTGGAAAGTCTCTTGGCGACGTTTCAGCAAGGTCTCACTTGTCATCTTCAGGCTGGTGCTTTTGGCTTCTTGCTATATATATAGCAAAATTTAAAACAAGGACTTTTTTCTCTTATGGTCAGTATTGTTGTAAATTACTCCATGGAATCAACTCTTGTCACTTTAGCTGCCATCTGCTGTAAATGCATGAACCAATCAGTATATCTTCCTTTTCTATGTGCTTTAATTTTCCTCCATACATCAACTCAATTATTGCATTTCTAATTGCCAAGTCATGACCTCATGTTTTTTAACCTTTTCTTTCTATCCCTTTATGATCCTAAATTATTTTCACATATCATCTTTAATTGACACCTCAGGATGACATCATCAAAAGGAGACAATTTATAGTGCTTACTAAAGCAAAGTGCAGAAGAAGGCTATCGTTTCATTGAAACTGTTTTAATTAAAGTATTTTTAATTTCATATTTGTTGAATAGCAGTAAGAATTTATATGATATAAGACTGTATAAATAAAACAGTAGAGACAGAGTATTATTATACGGGAGCATTAGGGCCATTACATACCAAATAAGCTCTGTAAAACATTTCACAGAGATATATTTGTGCACTCTCTGGAGTAACAGCTTTGAAACTTAAGAAAAGGTGGCTTTGTAATGTTTACTATTTTATGAAGTTGGAAAAAACCCAACTTTTTTCTCCAGGTTTAAAATCAAAATGTGACTCAACTGCTATTGCCCTGTAGTTAGGAAATGAAATTCCGGAAACCCCTAAGAATACCTTTTCATAATAAGATATTCAAAAATTATGCAGGATGGAAAGGAGCTTACTAATCCCCTTCCCCATATATGAGACAATCCATAGAGCAGCATAATAGCATTTAATCACACTAGTTAAATATACTCTTGAGATCTTCTCATTAATGATGGTTAATGATTGGGTTCAGGAAACAGAACTGAAATGTGCCTCTCTTGTGCTTGTCTATATTCCGAGGCCTCTTCCATACTGAAAGTTACTGATTCAAAGAACAAAGATGTAGAGAAAGTTCTTAGAATTTTCAATAGCCACGTTTCCCAGGTGAGTGGCATTGTTTTAAGGGGGTAGGAAAATACACTACAATATTCCCCTATCATAAGTCATTTCACCCTTTCTCTCGGTGTTGTCCAAATGAGCTGCAGTGGAGAATTCCATAATTGGGTGCTCAAAAGAAAAAGTACCATATAAATGAATACTTGATTCAAGTCTCTAATTATAGAATCATAAGGGTAGAAGGTACTCTGGGGTTTTCTAGTTCAATCTTCTGTCCAGGACAAGCATCCTCAAACCATCCCAGAGCTTCATCAAACCCTCCTTTGGTTCCAACCGTTGTCAGAAAACCTCCAGTGATGGAGCTTTCATTACTTCAGGAGGCAGATTGTTCTACTGCTTAATAGCCCTCACATTCAGAATACTCCTCCTTATTTCAAATTTGGATCTTTCACTGCAAAGCTTTTATCCATTGGTTCTTGTCTTATCTTCAGGCACTATGGAGAATAAATCCACACTGTTCTCCATGTGACAGTCCTTCAGGTATTGAAATAAAATTAGCATGTCTTTCCTTAACCTCCTTTTCTTCAGGTTAAAGATCCTCATTTTTTTTATTCCTAACACTTAGAATTGCTATGTTTGTTGCTCTTTTTTGGGATTCTTTCCATTTCTTCATCGACTTTCATGGATTGTGGCAATGAAAAAAAATGAAAACAGTACTTCAGGTGCACCCTGTCTCTCTGCTGATGAACCTTAAGATTTCATTGGCTTTTTTGCGGGGAGGGAGCAGTTGGAGCACATTGTTGGTTTAACCAGTGGTCAATCAGGTCACCCAAATCCTCCTCAAAAATACCACTACCAAGCCAGTTACCATATATCTTGAACCTAAGCGTTTTTAAATACATAAATGCAGAACCTTCCTTTTTTCTCTATTGATCACCACAAAATTCTGCATTATTCTAAAGCTCTATTAGTTCAGTCAAGGTATGCAAAGACCATATTTTGTTCAAAAACTTATTCAGCAGATCTGTAGTAGTTCTGGTTCTTCTTTTCCCTGAAGCAATTGAGTGATATTTACCAAACCTCCCAACTAATCATAGAGTCTTTGATAGAAGCAAACTGACTTGGATCCTAGACAACTTTTAACTAACACTGTGCCACAATTTGCTTTTCATTTCTCAGATTTTTTTTCTACCCCTGTAAAAAAGGAAAGGCCTTTATTCTTCTGCATTTTTAGAGTACCAGATGACTTATTTTGAATCTCTATCAATGATGTAGCTGAGCTTATTTTATTGTTGCAGTTGGACAAGGTTGCGATGTTGGTATTTTATTATGCATTTTCCAATCATTCTGAAACCTCCTTGCTTGCCATACTTTCTAGCCTAGGTGGATAGGGATGGGAAATGGTAAATGTTTCTTCATGATAGCATCCTTCTCTTAGGATCTAATTGAAGTATGAGGGCCCTAGAAGGCTTCTTGAGAATTTATTACATAATAAAAGTGAGTTCACACATATACATACACCCATTTTCACTGCCATTAAATGTGTAAAGGTAGTCCACTCAAGAATTTCACTAAATTCTCTTGTTTGAAAGAAATTTCAAATGCAAATCTTCTTTTTATTCCTCAAGGGGGAAAAAAACACTACACATACAGTATGTATACCATGCCTTCCTTCCATAGTGGAAAAATATGCTCAGGATTGAAAAGATCCTATGATACCCAGGATAAAATGGTTAATGAAGATGACAGAACCGACAACAATGGCTTGGGCGAGAAATATCATGAAGAAATCTATCCATAATTGGAAATTCTTTGTGAACTTTTTGCATAAGACAGAGAAAAATCAAATTTTAACACATAGATTTGGTGACTGTTAAAGTTTAAAAAGAATTTCTTTTCCTTTCTTTTCCCTGTTTTCTTTTGGAGGGGCAGGAATGAACACTTTATTACAGTCTTAAACTAGGAGTCGAATTAAAGTTAGAAGCCATCCTTTGTTTTCCTCTTTTCTTTATATATTTTTCCACTTCTATTTCTGTTCTTTTTTCTCTTTCTCTTTATTCTTGATTGGTAGTTGATGTTGTTTTTTTATACATATGCTTTGCAGAATGTAATCACATTTTTAAAAAAAACATGATGGACAAATCATGTCGAAGTATTTAAGTACCAGACTAATATTAATTATCAATATTAAGGATGTATATTTTCTTTTACTGCATTCATACATTTACAGTGCTGGAATTTAAAAAGATACAAAGGAAACACGCCTTTAGAAAATCTTGGATTATGGCAAGTGCTGCTTCTTCACAGACAATTCACAATTGTGTTTAAAGGAACTAGAATTAATCTGTAACATTTCTGAACATAAAAGGGATGTATGTACTTTGCTGTTTTTACCACCACCTTTTTTTCCCACTGAACTACTGAAGGTGAAACAAGAAGCTGAAAGAAAAGTGCTCTGGTATGAATAGTAACTAGCAGCAAATTGTCTCAACAAAAGAAAAGCAAATACTTTGTTTTCAAAGAAGCTGAGCACACTTGGAACAAACTCATTTGAAAGGCTATTCACAGAGGAGGCTCAATTAAGAATCCACCTTGCTAATGTTGATTTCACAAAGCTTTTAAATAGCTTTGAGCTTTATCTCAGGTGGGTGTTATTGATCCATCTGACAAATACAATTAAAATAACATCTGTTATCATAAATGGACCTGCCAACTGTTGCACTTTGGTACCCGTAATGAGATTGAGCTTGTCTGATCTGAAGCCCCTGAATCCTGCTTGGTTCTCTAAATCAGGGGTCCCCAAACCCCAGTCCGTGGACCAGCACCGGTCCGCAGCATGCCATCAACTGGGCTGCGCAAACCAGGTGAGCCCCATTCATGGGATGTAGGCAGTATGCAAAATCACACCCACTCCGGTCCGCAGAAAAACGTTTACTCCATGGAACCAGCCTCAAAAGATTGGGGCCCACTGCTTTAGATCATAAGTGAGTCTCTAAACGAAAAAGAAGCAAGAATGAATGGATCGAGTTAAAACACCCAGCAGGTTGGCACAAGATCCACACGTATCGAGCAATCATGATAAAATATCAACTCTTGATTTGAGCAGAGGTTCACTGCAAGCCGGCACTAGAACCAAATTTCAGGACAAGCATCCAAAGTTAGGAAGCCACTCTTGAAAGATTGCAGGGCACAATTCTCTTTCTAAAGTTGTTTTTTTAAGAGCAGTCAAAGGCACTCGCATGTTGAGGACAACTTCTAGGAATGATATCCACAGTTTTGGGCAGCGGTTTGCACTTGCCTCCTTCCAGGATGTGTCGTAGGCAACAGCATTGGAATTCCTAAAGGCATCCCCCTCACACATAACCCTGTCCAAGTATGGTGATCCCTGCTTAGATTTCAAGATCAGAGAAGGTTGGGTATGTGCTGCCACCTGCTGAGTCTTCTAAACGCTATGCTGAGCAATAACAGCCTCTCAAAATATTTGCAAAGAGCAAAAGTGGAAAGCAACGAATGAGAAGTAATAAGCCAGTCCTAAAAGTGGCAGGGTTGTGCCTCCCCCCCTTTCTCCTTTTGAGGGCTTTTGTTATCGATATTTTGATCTCCTTGTAAACAGCGGCGATGACACTCCCATGTTGATGCCTAGCTATCAACCTCTTTCGCTGACAATGACTATGCATTTCCATTCTGTAGAAACAAGGATCGTGAGAGAAGCTTTTTAAAATCACTGCTTGGTATTCTCAACTGTTTTTCGATAGTAACAACAGAGCAAGTCTGAAAAAGTTGGTCTTGGGTTAAGAAAAATCAGAAGAATATGCAAAAGTAAATAAAGAGAAATACGTTGTCGTATTTGTGTCAACCTTTCTCACATTATACATTAATTGTGGCAAAGAAATAAAAGATTTTTAGAAATAGTGATAAGCTGATGGTATTGATGTTGATAATTGCTTCTGCTGTTGCTATCACCAACAGTAATATATCAATAAAAAATGTTGAAATTATTGAAAAAGATGGGATTCCAGCAAATTACAACATTATTGAAACAGATGGGATTTCAGGGTAAACAGAAACTGTGAGAAATTTTATGTACTGTATGTTTTAAAAGCAAAAGACAAACTATTGCAGAGAAATCTTACCAGCAATTGAACATTTTAGGTTACAAAAAGCATTCATGTAAAAGAAATATAATAAATCATGTAGCATGCACAGAAAAAAATAAAATGGACTTTTCTGAATGAAATGTTCCAAAGATTTTTTTCAACCAAAGGCTATAAAACCAACATCTATCAGCTACTATTATCAAGTCTCTGCTGTTTTCAAATCTGCCTATTTAACCACTTTTGTGTTGAGTGGAATGGGCTAATATTTGATGCTCACATTTATTTTGTACTAAAAGTTTTTAGGTAACTAAAAATAAACTGTCCTATGATAGGATTGAATTTGGGGGAGAGTTAAGTTGAATTAAATATAATAAAACCACTATCAAGTACAATCAACCATTCAACAGATATATTTGCATGCAAGAAAAAACAGGATCGAGGAGATCACTTCCGGTCTTGGAAGCAACAGGACGTGAGAGAGCGAGCTCTGCCTCTCACGCCTGAAACCCGCTTCTTGGGGGGCCCTTAGGGGCC
>JANHFO010003090.1:297076-307084 GCA_032468095.1 Pareas carinatus | reverse complement strand
AATTCTGGGAGCTGAAGTCCACAAGCCTTAAAGGGACCAAGGTTGGAGACCTCTGGCCTGGAGAACCACAAGAGGAATACTAACCCCTCATTGGACAGAAGGGGAGTTCAAAGGGTGGGGAAAGAACCAAGGAAAACTTCAGATCAGATCCTATCTGACTTCTAAGAGCAAAATACAACCATGTGCACTATCTGCCACTGACAATGGCCTCCACAGTAATAGACCCCCGCTCCTGAAAAGTCAGACAAAAACAAAAGCCAGACTGGCGTTTGCCAAAGTGCACGCTGACAAACCACAGTCGTTCTGGAAGACAATGAAACAAAACGAGAGCCTCTTTGAACAATTAGAGCAGTTCTCCTATTCGGCAGAAGAAGAAGAAAAACGATGCTTTTGAAGAACAGGGCACGATCACTACTGTGAAACCTGGAAGAGGGTCCATAACGTTATGGGTTGCTTTGCTGTCTCCTCCACGGGGTGCCTTGAATCTGTGCAAGCACAATAAAACCAGACTATCGAGGCATTCTGGAAAGAAACGCAATGCCAAATGTTAGAAAGCTGTCTCAGTTACAGGCCAACAGGATAATGACTCCAGACCTGCAGTACATCACAGAGCACCCAAGAAGGGCTGAAAGCAAACCATTTCTACTTTCGAACTAAAGAGGTTTGCAATAAATCCTGACCTGAATCTAATAAAACATCCACGGAAAAAGCTGACAGTCGCCGTTGGGAGAAGGATATCCGTGCTATAAAAGCCCACCTTTTTACCCAGGCCAGGTTGACCTAATCCACACCTTCTCCCTTGCCCAAACATTCTATCCATTTCAATTTTCTATTTTAATCTGGTTTTAAATTGGGTTTTATATCACGTTTCTAAATCAGCCATTGTAATTGTATTGTTTTTAAATTTTCTCTTAATGTGTTGTTTGTTTAATTGTCTTAATTGTTTTCATATGGCTGTGCGCCGCCCTGGGTCCCTTCGGGGAGAAGGGCGGTATAAAAATGCAAATAAATAAATAAAATAAATAAATAAGATATCTGGAGCTCAAGAAAAGAGGGGGGAATGGGCAGTTGAGAAGTATAGAGGCCTTACTCGGAGCATCGGAAAGTGCTTGATTTTAGTTATCGCCCCCCATGGGCGTGCCATGAAATATCAAAGATCTGGATAGTAAAAGCCATAGTTCCCCCCAGTTGCCATGTATGGATGTGAGAGTTGGGCTACAAGGAAGGTTGAACGTCGAAGAATCGATGCCGTTGAGTTGTGGTGCTGGAGAGAAGACTTGAGAGAGTCCCTTGGACTGCAAGGCGATCAAGTCAGTCAGTCCTGGAAGAAATCCACCCTGACTGTCCTTTAGAAGGACAAAGGATGAAGATTCAGATATTTTGGCCACCTCATGAGAAGAGAGGACTCCTTAGAAAAGGCTGTGATGCTGGGAAAGACGGGAGGCCGAAGGAGAAGGGGACGGCAGAGAATCAGATGGCTGGATGGTGTCGCTAATGCAACAGGCATGAGGTTGGGCAGATTGCGGGAGGCTGTGAAGGACAGAGAGGCCTGGTGGGCTATGTTGCATGCGGTTGCAAAGAGTCGGAGACGACTTAGCAACGGAACAACAACAATTTTGAACAATCACTAAATGAACTGTTGTAAGTTGAAGACTATCTGTATAGTTTTTCCAGGTTAATGTTACAGTCACCAAGGTCAGAGGTTTAGTCTTTCAAACTCTGGAATTTCAACTGGAGCCCATCCTCGGGGAACCTGTCTCTCTCCAGAATGTATGGCACCACCAGCAGGGGGGAGGATTCAATTACAACAGCACTGAAGATTAGTGTCATGTTTAGCTCAGCCTGTCGACTGTTTTTTCTTCTTTCTTCTTTTATTTATTGCTTTTTCTTTTCTTTCAGCTCCCAGCCAGGGTGGATCCTATATGTTAAGTGTTAGATTGAATTGATCATTTTAACCTCCTTTTTAAATACTATTTTTGTTGCTATTGTTAGGTTTGAATGTATGTTTCTGTTCTGTTTCATTTTGCTTGTTTTACTGTTTTGTATTTTATTTTCTATGATAAAACAATGTTTTTTTTAAAAAAATTACAACAGTGGTGAGTGCACTATATGAAATTTGAGATGGATCATCACGGAGAGAGTTTATCAGCAATGGTGAAGCTATGACATGCGTGCCACAGCGGGCACACAGAGCCCTCTCTGTTGGCACATGAGTCAAGATACCCCAGCATCGCCCCACAGATGAGCATGCTCAGAAAGAGAGTAGCGGCACCAGGTGGTGATGTCATGGGGCAATGCACATGCTCAAAAAGAGAATAGCGATGCCAGGTGATGATGTCATGAGTCACGACTCATTTGCTGCGGCTCGTCTGGGCACTCAGTGCCTAAAAGGCAGTGTTGACTTGATAGTACAAAATCAGTTTTGCTTTCCTACAATTGCTTGCATTTTTCTCATTGAGTTGGCTCAAGCTTTAGGTTATACTCTGAGGTGGCTTGATTTCTCTTTAGCAAAATATGTAAGCTCAACTATTGCTGTTTGTAAATCTCAGTTGACACATGACGTTCTATGTTAACTATGGTTTCTTGTAAAAGCCAGAACTGAATTCACACAATTCCTTAATTGTAAATCCGGATTTGTAGGCTCCACTCTTGTTAATATGATGTGTGAACCCAACCTATGTTAGAAATCACAAGAGAAAAAGAATCAAAACATTTTAACAGTTGCTACACTTAATAGTAGAAGAGAAAACTGACATTCCATTCAGTCATGAATTTTAAAAAAATCAAGGTCTACAAATTACATATGGAAACAGACAGGCTTACCTTTAATAAAAACTGAAGAAATAAATCTGAAGCAATCATCACATTTTTGCAGAAATGGAGGGGCCAGGAGGACCTGTACTTCTGAAATAGCAATTCCTTTTGTACATACAGCTGGCCTATGTGAAAATTTAACTATTGCTGAATATTCCATTTCTTAATTACAGTAGAGATAAAACTTTAAAACAGCACAGCTGCCATCAAAAGCTCCATGTCTGGAACGAAGGCACAAAGGAGATGAGATGGATGCAGAAGTAGTTTTACAAAGAAATCAAAACAGACGGGGAATTATATGGTTATTCCAGAGTCTCACCTGAAATCCTAATCTGTTAAGGCAGTGGCTCTCAATTTGTGGTCTTTAGACCCCTGGGGAGGGACATGATGTCATCACTGTCAATTATCCCGAATTCCCCTCCATCAAAATAACTTACACAACAGGTTCATTGTAAAAGTTCATTGGTTTATTAGAAAGGTAATCAGGCAAAAAAGATGCAAAATAACTGAATCTGCCCCAAAGGAAGTTGACGCAGCTTTAAAAGTATTTTTCTCTGCTGCCCGTCCCCTTTCCGTGGGACTAGATAGGGTTGCATGGAGATCTGAACTTGTTGCCAAGGAGATTGGAATGTGTTGAGGCCTCATAGATAACACACCTGGCTACTACCCTAAACAAATGCTAATTAATCTCAAGACATTACCATGATAATATTGCCTTTCCCCTCCACTCTAGTTTTGGGGGGAAATTCAAAGTGAAATCTTCAATCCTGCTGAGGAGGATTTGACAGTCACAGGGGGTCTGTGAAGGCTTGAAAAAAATGTCATGATTTAAATCTTGAGTTAAGTCTTGGAGGTCCGTGGCCACAAACGGTATTTAAAGTGGGGTCCATGGTTAAGAAAAGGTTGAGAACCACTGTGCTAAGGCATTTCTGAAGATCTACTCCAGGTCTGATTTAGTTCTGTGCTCTACTTTCAATGTTAAGTAAAATGGAACCACCACTCCCCAAATGTCCCCCAAAACCTTGATTTGCATAAGATATGCTGATTTGTACAAGGTGTTTTAAAATTGAGAGCCAGAAATTAAATTGTTAAGGAGAAAGTTCAAGTTATTTTCATCAGGGAAGATTTACTGGCTGATTTAAAACCTGACATCTCTCAGGCTGACCCACCTAACCGGACTTCTGTCAGGAAGATAGATTTGGAGATAAGAGGGCTAGATATCCTTACAATGGGTTAGAAATTAGTTGAGTTAGCATTAAAATATGTAAGGATCTAATTCTCTGTTTTTGAACCTGTGGGAAGCCACCCCGCTTCTCAGAATAAAATACTCTTTACTTCTAATATTCAAAGAGGCAGAATGGAATATTTCCCCTGAAGGAGAGGAGGAGAAAGATCTTGAAGGCAGAAAGCAGCCCCCAGTCTTTCTGCTACAGGAACAGCCTCTTTAGATATTGAGATCTTAATCCATTTAGAAAAGCTGTGCTACTCTATTCGTGGTCAAAAGAAGGCCAGAAACTCCATATACGGGTGCCAGAGGCGGCACTCAGAGCCCTCTCTGTTGGCACGCGTGCCTTCACCCAAGCAAAGTAAAAAAGAATGATCTTTAGTAGCAAGTTAGAGGAACACAGGTCTCCCTTCCCCTTCCCACTCTCCACTTTACCCACCCCTCTGCCCAGCAGTCCAATCGGAGTGCTTCCTATCTGGGGTAGAAGACCTGGAGAAGTGCATAGCTCGCAGCAGGCCACAGAAGTTAAGATTGGCTTCCATGAGGGCTGCAGAAGGGCAGCCCTTAAAAGCTGGGAGGGGTCTCTGGGGGGGTGAATTGGCTGCAACTGTATGAGAAGTGAGGCTCATAAAGCCCACCAAAATGCTAACCTTGTGAAAGCAACAGCCCGTAGACTTATATACTGCTTCGCAATGCTTTACAGGCCTCTCTAAGCGGTTTACAAAGTCAGCATATCACCCCCAACAATCTGGGTCCTCATTTTACCACCCTCGGAAGAATGGAAGGTTGAGTTCACCTTGAACAGGTCAGGATTGAACTCCTGGCAGTGGGCAGAATTAGCCTGCAATACTGCGTTCTAACCACTGGCTACCCTGGCTCATTCAATAGAGCAGGGTTTAACCAACCTGGACAACTTTAAGGTGGGTGGACTTCAACTCCCTGATGCTGTCTGGGGAATTCTGGGAGTTGAAGTCCACCCGCCTTAAAGTTGCCAAGGTTGGAAAACCCTGAGATAGACGCTGGACTACAGCATACCTTATTCCTGATGCTGAAGGAAGTTGGAATCCAGCATGAATGGCCCAAGGCTACCTACTCCTGATTTGTAGTCTTCTCAAGCAAGTATATTTGTTTAGGAAACAGTCTAAACCAGATGCTTTCAACCTTTTTCAAGCTGTGGATCCCAAAACGTGTCATTGCTACATGGCGGACCCCATTCTCACAAATTCAGCTCATTCCTAATCGACAATTCATGTATATTACTTTTTCCATTTTTTTTCTTGACTTCTCGGCGAACTCCCTGTCAACTTGTCATGGACCCCAGGTTGAAAACCTCTTATCTAAGCCACAGCAACAGCACTTTAGACTTATATACCGCTGTAAGCCTAACTACAATGAGCAGAGCTGGCAACATAAAGCTTACATTGGGACTATTTATTGGTCAACCAAACCCACGAAATGCTAATTTTTATAATTAATTTATCACAGGTAGTCCTCGAATTTCAACTCAAAGTTTAGTGACAACTCAAAGTTGCAATAGCAATGAAAACAAGTGACTTATGACCGTTTTTCACACAACTGTTGCCGCATCCCCATGGTCACGCATTCAAATTTTTGGGCTCTTGGCAACTGGCATGATTTATGACCATTGTGTTGTCCCAGGATCATGTGATTTCCATTTGTAAACTTCCCAGCTGATTTCCAACAAAGAAAATCAGGGGTGGGAGGGGAAGCCAGATTTGTTTAACAACCACATGATTCACTCAACAACTGCCGTGATTTGCTTATAACTATGACAGAAATGGTGGTTAAATGGGACAAACTTTAATTGTGGTCATAGGTTGTGGACTACCTGTATTGGTGACCAGCTGTCATGCTAGATATGACTGTCAAAAGATATGAATAGCAGCAATGTGCTGATTATATTCAGGCACCGATCTCATGTCGGTTATAGCTCCAAAGCACTTCTCCAGAAAAGAATAGATTAGACACCCGGTTTCTACAATTAGCTGTCGATGTATTTTGCCAATAACTACAAGTTGAATGACTTTTTTTTAATGCTGTCTGAGTGCGTTCATTGCAATCAAGTTATTTTGTTTTGTTTTCTACTTTCGGTTCCATTTTAACACAAAAATTTAATTATTGCATGAGAATTGGTTGCAAATTAGCTTTATAAAAAGTAGCAAGCTAATTCTGATTTTTTTAAAAAAAAATCTTAAAAGCTTACAGTGTGCGGTGCTAATGGTGATTAAATGAGGGTGTGTGAAATGGTGAATTGCCTTCCAGGTTCAAAGCCTTCTGCCTGTGTGTGGGTATCTCAACGTGTGTTAAGATTGATCTAACTTTTCTTTTGCTATATTTTCCTTTTCTTTCCTATTCATTTCAGTGGATGAGGGTAGAGAGAACTAGTTGTGCTGACTCTAGGCGGGCAAAAGAGGATTGATGGAAAACTAAGAGGTTCGCTCCAGTGAAAATCTTTTTGGAAGTCTACTTCAGGGCTTTTCAACCTGTGGTACACGTACCATGCGTGGCAAGCCGGTATCTGGCAGGTGACACGCGATGAAGTAGCTGCTCCTGGAGATGGCAGAGGCAACAAGGCACAAGCCTAAGGCTGCGATGTTGCAGACGCTCTGTGGCTCAGAATTGGCACGCTTTAGGCTCCAGCTGATAGGCGCTTCTGGAAGCACTTCCGGAAGCGCCTATTAGCTGGAGTCAAAAGCGCGCCAATTCTGAGCCCCAGAGCCGTGTGCAAGGCTGCCTCTGCCATCCCCAGGAGCAGCAACATCATTGGGGTGAGAGAGTCAGGTGAGAGTGGCCTGTGTAGAAGACAAGAGGAGGGGGGCAAGAGGCGGATATAAAAGGAGGCGGATTTGGCAGGAGAGGGAGAGAAAAAAAGATGAGGAGGAGGAAAGAGGGAGGAGAAGAGAAGATTCTATAGGGCAAACAGACGGATCAAGGAAGGAGAGCCCAGCGGGCAGTGAAAGAGAGAGAGGAGAGGGAGAGAGAGAGAAGGGCAGATCAGCACAGGTTTCTCATTAAAAGCGTGGTCAGTGGGTGCACTTTATCACTTGTTTTCTTTTTCTTTTTCGGTCATCAAGTACCAGATATTGTTGTGTCCTAAAAGTGGTACAATCTGTGAAAAGATTGAATAGGTCTACTTCTGCTCCTGTTTGCCACCGTTGGTAGTGGCAACTATAACTCTGTGGAACTCTCTGCAATGGTGTAACTGGAGGCTCTGGAATGCAGCCTCCTTTCCAGTGCACTGTGACTTGCGTCTGGTGATTACAATGACAGAAATAGCTTTTGTCCAGAGATCAGATTCTACCAACCAAGACCTGCCCAGATATCTAATTCTGGAGATCAAGGTCTTTGATCCAGAGATCAGATTCTGGAGACCAAATCTTTCTGCCCAAAGTTCTGATCTGATTCTGAAAATCAAGGTCTTCTGGACAGAGATCAGATTCTAGAGATCAAGGTCTTTGATCCAGAGATCAGATTCTGGAGACCAAAGCCTTCTGCCCAAAGTTCAGATCAGATTCTGGAGACCAAGGTCTTCTGTCCAGAGATCAGAGTGTGGTGATCAGCATTATTTTACCAGAGGTCAAATTCTGGAGCCCAAGCTTTACACCGATCCAGAACACAACATGCTTGAGATAAGGAGGGGGGTATTAGAAAAGGAATGAAAGGCAGTTTCATTGGCCTGTTCAGAAGCATTGCCTTGTGGTAAATAAGAAGAACCAGGACCTATTGAAGGCTGCAGGAAGTCCAGGGCAGACCCTTTCTTTGAGTTCTCATGCTGCTATGGCACTATACTTTTTTTTTCCTCTATAATCAGTGACCCCAGAAAATGCGACGAAGTAGGAAAGCGCAAAATATTGAAATAACAAGGATATGCCAACTATTTGAATAAAAGCAATAGATCCATCCAGTTGCTTCAGAGAACAAATCGTGCTCTTGATAGGAAATCAGAATCAGAACAGAGCTGGAAGGGACCTTGGGAGGGTCTTCTAGTCCAACCCCCTGCCCAAGCAGGATATCCTACCCCATTTCAGACAGATGGCTGCCCAGTCTTTTCTTAAAAACCTGCAGGGATGAAGCACCCACAACGTCTGAAGGCAAAAGCTGTCCCACTGGCTGATTGTTCTCACTGCGAGGAAGTTTCTCCTGGATTCCAGGTTGCATCTCTCCTTGCTTAGTTTCCATTCGTTGTTCCAATTCAATTCCAATGGAGTCCTGCCTTCCACTCCCTCTCAAAGACACTGGACAGGGCGAAATGTTAATGGGAAAGGACTGTCCGTGCGCCCAGCGAAGGGAGCTGTAGCTCCTGCAAGTTTAAGCCTTTGAATCAAAATTGCCAGTCTGAAGCGGTGTCCCCTCCCCAAACTCCTTCTGATTTTTGAACGTGAGGAAAATTATTTGAGGAAAGATTTCTCCGCCCGATCGAAGTGAACAAAAAGACGGGCTATTTCACTCGTTCCACCAAGCCGCTTGGCCCTTGAGAGCTATCTTAAGCAACTCCATATTTTATCTGCCAGTTGTTTGAATTTGCATGCTGCTGTACCGTGTCAGCATGAGAAAGTGACCGTATTTTTATTTTAACATTTAGATGACATTTGCAGGGAGGGGAAGTCTCGGCAAGGAGTAGGGGGTAAAACAATCTGGGCGTTATTCTCTCTCCCCTCTCCCCGCCCCTCCCCAGTTTGGACCGTTGACCTCTCTTTTCCCCCTTGCAAAGCTGTCTCGATTTATAGATTTATTTTGTACTCTTTTCTTGGAAACAGAATGTATCGTTGGCTTGGGGTTTTTTTTTTTAGTCCCTCTTTCTCTCTTCTGTCACTTCCAATTCACAGTTGCTAAGCATTCCAATAGCTCACCAGAGGGACTCTCTCATAGTGTGATTTGAAAACTTTGAAATAACACCTACCAGCAGAAGCACCATATGCTCCGAAGTTTCACAATGAACCAAGAAGAGCGTTCCAGACAGCATTAGAAATTCCCAAAGATTTTAGCTTTTGCCGCTGACAAAAGCCCACTTCGGTTACATCCACACCAGCTAATTATTCCATAGATTTCTTTTCCAAGCTCCATTATCAACGAGCGTCTGGCCTACACAGCCCCACAGGAGTCTCATTGAGTAAGGGGACAAAGATTTTAAGGGAGGGGGAGGGGACAAGATTTAGCAACAATCAACGGCCTGCTGTGGAATATATTCAAGGTTAAATTGCAAGGTGTTTTTTTTTAAAAAAATTACAAATATATATTTTAGAGAATTAGCCGTGAATATTTAAAATGTGGAGAAATCGAAATAACATGGCAATGTTATCAAATAACTTTCTTTTTTAAAAAAAATGGCATGAGAGGATTTATGCCTTTGGAAAGCTTGGTTTGTTTTGATATTTGGGATAATAATTGTTTTTGAATGGGTGAATACACTAAAGATACAAATCTTTCTAATATACTTCGACCAGGGTGCCTATTGCTGGAAATCATGCCTAGGCTTGGTTTGCTATAATGGAATTTTTCCCAACTCAGATATTGTGTATACAGGTAGCTCTCGACTTACAACCACAACCGAGTCCAGATTTTTGTGGCTAAGCGAGATAGTTGTTAAGTGAGTTTTGTCCCATTTTACAATCTTCCTTACCACAGTTGTTAAGCAAATCATTATAGTTGTTAAGTTAGTAACACAGATTTTAAGTGAATCTGGCTTCCCCATTGACTTCTGGTCAGAAAAACTGATCTCATGACACTGCAACCTTCATAAGTACATGCCAGTTGCCAAGCATCCGAATTTTGATCATGTGACCATGGGAATGCTGCAATGGGCATAAGTGTGAAAAACAGCTACAAGTCACTTTTTTTAGTGCCTTTGTAACTTTGAATTCGAATTCGAATGACATGTTGATTGTACTTTATAACATGATGACATGATGAATGTACTTTATGATTGTGATTGTATTCATGATTAAGAT
>JANHFO010003090.1:116403-128368 GCA_032468095.1 Pareas carinatus | reverse complement strand
AATCACCATTCAAATTGAGGCACTTTTCATAATGTCTTACAAGGTTTGAAATTCCTTCTGCAAAGAAATCCCCCTCCTGGGAATGAAGCCACCCTGTAACAACATCATGAAGCATATTGTCATTGTCGAAGCGGTGCGATGCAAGTGTCGGAGCATGCTGACTTCCAGTGTTGTGTTGGTTCACGATAATGTTCTCCCGCACACCGCTAGACGCACCCTAGAACTTTTGAAGCAGCTCTAACACTGGGATGCTTTTGATCATCCCTCGCCCCCTACAGTCCAGATTTGGCGCTGAGCGACTCCCATCTCTTCTGGCTTCCTTCCCAGAAGGAATTTTAAACCTTGTAAGACGTTAGGACAAGTGTCTCAATTTGAATGGCGATTATGTCGAAAAGTAATGCAATGTTGTAGTTTTCTAATGTGTATAATAAAAGTTCTGTATCTGCGAGTGTCTGTCATTAATAACCAAATGGAGGATTTTTTTTTCCAAATTGCCCTCATATGTAGTGCATGTACGTAGGTTTGTGCTCCTGTATGAAAGGAAGGATATATATCCAATCAATCAACCTGATCAGTAAAAGGTGAATAGGCAAGAAAGTTGGATTGGATCCCCTTTTCATCATTTTAAAGAAATGGGATTAACTCATAACTTTCCAAACTGGCCTTTGGGAGTATTTATTTATTTATTACGTAGATACCTGCATAATAAATAAATAAATGCTTTCCAAAGGCCAGGTTGAAACGTTATGAATCTAATTATGTCATAATCCTGTTGCTTTTGAATTCACTTTCAAACTATTTTGATTATCTCTCTTGAATAGAAAGCAGGATATAAACAACCAAGAAAAGCTTCAGCTCTTTAAATTACAACTGATTATATGGTAGAATCAAAGTTCATTCAGATTGACCTTTATAGGCTTGCCCATCATATGGCTCCCCCTGGTGGTGACCATTGTAGAAAGACGTCATCTCTGCTAGTGGTCACCCAGCACCAAGCCCTTCTAATCTTCTTCAAACATTTCAGGAAATTGCTTTGTGGTTAATTCGGCTGCTCATTAACAAATGCAAATCGACAATGTGCTGCATTAGCACTACCCCTCTTTTCTTTTCTTTTTTTAGCAATTATCACTGCTGTTGCGGTGCTGTTTTCTTTTACCTAATGGAAGATTTTTAATGGAAGATCAGCTGTTGTCCCCCTAAGAAATGCAATAATATACCTAAATAAATGAGTGTATATTACTTTCTTTTTTTAAAAAAAAAGATGAATTGAAACAGGCTGCCTTGATGCAGATTCTTGGTTTCTGCTAGGAAAGCCTATAGCTAAGGCTAGTTTATGGAGCTTCGCTGCAAAGCACAGGACAGTGAATAAAGACTTTGCATTAGTATTTATGGCTGCCATGGCTTTTGCCTAAGTAACGAGCACGAGAACACAAGCACTCAAGAAAAAGACTTACCACCTGTGACCTGGAATTATGACTTGCTGACATTCTCATATATGACATCACTAATGCAGAACTGCTGTTTCTTCTTTAGCCACATCAGTTGCACACACTGATGGATAAAAATGTATTGTTCCTGGAGAAGGGGAACCAAAACACCTTCAGTCACTCATATATATAATACAGAATAGCAGTCACCCCTAGTCCTTCTTTTCATTAAACTAGACCTGCCCAATCCCTGCAACTGTTCTTTATATGTTTTATCCTCTAGTCCCCTAATCATCTTTTGTTGTTCTTGTCTGTACTTTTTCTAGAGTCTCAACATCTTTTTTATGCCATGGTGACCAAAGCTGGATGCAATATTCCAAGATATATATATATATATATATTCAAGAGGTGGCCTGCTCTCAGATACATCTGGGCTGCTGTTCTTTAGCCAGCTTCATTGCAAGATTTTCCACCAACTTTTCTAGAATTGTCAGAACCAAAAAGAAGAAAAAGGAGCATTCTTGGCATTACTTCAAATAGGAACATTACATTATGATTTCATTAATGCTCTGATCACTTTATTTTTCTGCAAATCAGCATTTTCCAACTTTAGCTGTTTTAAGGTGCATGGGGTTCTGCTCCCAGAATAACCCAGCCCAGAGAGACTGGGATTTCAGATTTGCAAGAATGTAGGTATTTGTGTTTTTTGGGGGGAGGGGCTATCAAAAATGTCCTTTGAAGTGCCCATCAGTATTACAACATTTGCTTCTGTTTCATCAAGGAAGCTTCCGGGCCATGTGGTGAACCAGAAGGATTAATTTTCCACTATATAAAGAAACCTGAAACCAGGTGTTTGGTTTGCATGTTTATGCTGAAATGAATTTAAGGGATGCTGCTCAAAATTTGCTCCTTAAAAGGACACTGACATCTAGTGGCCCAGCTCAGTTAAATGTGTTTTCACAGCTTAGGTTGCTCTGGATGAAGAGGTTAGAACACCTTTCCCGATTTTGTGTTGATCTAGAACTAGCATTATCTCGACAAGAAAAATGCAGATGACCAGCCGAGGGCAGCCAAGAAATACATTAACTCTTTACTGCCAACACGTGGTGGTTTTGAATATTGCCAGCCCAAATCTGAATGGTGATCTGACACTAACCAACTGTGTTGCCTGCACTGCAACTGAACTGTGTCACGCTGGGGAACGACTGATTTGGAATTCTTTCTGGAAGGTGAGACAAATTCAACAGGGCATTAAACAGAAGCGTTATTCCAAAAATAAAACTAAGGAACCAATAAGCCTGACTCGTACATCCTAGTGTTGGGGATACAACTTCCCAAATTGTAAGCTGTGGTAAAGCATGCTTTTAAATTCCTTTCCAACTCCACAGTTTCTCTCCTACTGTTCCAATCCTGGAAATCTAACATATTGTATCCTGCTCTTCCGGATTTCATGCTGCCACGCATTTGGGGCATTCAATAAGCCAGACCTGATTTGCTGAAGCATGATAGCACCCTACTGTGGTTGTGTGTCAGAAGAGAAGGAGATGAGACACAACATGGTTTTGTCAGAGGAGCAGGAGGCTTGACCAGTTGGCAAACAGCAGGATTTTGGCATCCCTACAAAAGTTGGCAATATCTCATCTGTGGATATTTTGAAAGAAAAGTTCATTGAAAGCAACTCAACAAGCAAATGGAAAATGAAGGTATCTACAAGGGCCAGCATCTGACCTGACCTTCACGGCTGTAAAAATGATTTGGATGCATAAGGAACAGTCAAGAGAATTACTTTGAAAAAGTACTATTATCCCATATGAAAGATTGGATTCAAGAAATGTTTACCTTTTTTTGAAAGGCTGTATTTTCTAGTAATACAAAAACAACATAATACATTTCCGTCTGGCATAGATTTTATAACATTTTACAAAAAATGAACCATTTTATGCCTACCTAACTTGATTCATTCTTATTATTTAACTGAAATCTATCCATTTAGTAGGTTCCTGTCTACTGATTTTTCCTACTCGTTTGCATGACTATTTTTTCATACTTGACAGTATTGTAACTAAACAACTAATTAATTTGTTGGGTTTGTGTACTAGTCATTCTCTATATGGCTGTCTCTGTATTTCTTCTTTTTAAAATGTAATAGAATTGGGTTTTTAAAATACAGCATTTGGATTATGACGCAAACAGCAATGTAAAATTGCTGCTGGACTGTACCATTTCAGATTGCACTGGTTTTTTTTTTAGAGGGTCATGTTTGAATTCTACCTCAGAAATTAATATATTAAAACAACAGTCCATAAAAAATAGCACGTCTTGAACGCCTGCCAGAGTTTCTTTCTGCCCCGTCTTATATCTCTTCCTATATCAAGGCAAGATGGGGCTCTTCTGCTTTTCTCATTCTCAGGACTGAGCAATCTTTCATAAAAGTTTACCCCTTAATGGTCCACTCCTTTCCTTCTGCGTTCTCAGTGCCATAGAAACATTGAAAACCGGCGGCAGAAAAAGACCTGGCGCTCCATCACGTCTGCCCTTTGAGTTTATTTTGTTTGTTTGTTTCATTTTATTGTTTATTTATTACAAATGAAGGCAAATATGCATGCCCCCAGATAATGTTGGAGGATTCAATCTGAGTTGGTCACCGGGACCAGAGGTTTTATCTTCTGAGCTTTTGGACTCGTGCTGGAGCCCATATTTAGGGAATTAGAGAAATTTCTTTCTCGTAGATTGGGTGCTGGGTTTTTGTGTGTGTAGTATTTATAGCGCCTGGGAAACAGGCCCCTCCTCAATCAACAAGACTGCTGATCTACCACCAGCCTATCAAGTACTTAAAAAGGGCTGGGAACACAAGCAAAGGGCGGCTAATGACTTAAAAGCCAGTCATCAACACACCTCAATCAACATCTGAAACATCACCCACCACAGGCACTATAAGTACACCACACACACAAAAAAAATAACACACACACACTGCTAGAGAAAAGTTCCTTGAAGATGGGCTCCAGCATGAGTCCAAAAGCTCAGAAGACAAAATCTTTGGACCCAGATTGGATTATGTTTATTTATTATTTTTAATTATCATTTTTTATATTTTATTCATTTTTATGTTATATTTTTTGTTGGACGATGGACATGTGTCTATCCCAAGGTCTATGTTCTTTCTCACTGTATGATTTAAGGGCCATTTTCTCTCAGCTTGACCTGCTGCACAAGACTGTTGAGGAAAACGAGGTAGAAAGAGCTCTGCGTACATTGCTTTGAATTCCTGAATGAAAGTTGGGATAAATCGTAACTTGAATGAAAGTTGGGATAAATCGGCAAAAAGGCTGGCTCTTTGGTGGTAATACCATGCTGGCACTCTTGCAGATGTTCACCCTTTATAAACACAGCTGCTTTATCTTCTCCCCCCCTGGTTTCAGTTCTTTCCATTTATGCTGGTTGCTTCTTATGATGTTCAATATTCTAAACTCTCCAATATACTTTCTATATGTTTCTGAGGTACCCAAGGAGCCCTCAAGCGAATAAATGAATTAATGTGTCAGTTTGAAACATGCATAAGTAAAAGACATACCTCTGTCTGAACCATGGACATCCGATAAGACCTCATATCGGACACCATTCCCAATATATCTACAAATTCATGATCATGAATGTGCTGTAAAAGCCGGTCTAATGCTATGAAGGTCCCGGTTCGGCCCACACCAGCACTGCAAAACAAACACAGCGTTAAACACCATTGCTTCTGAGGTAAAAAAAAAATGTTCATTTTACATTCTGTTCTGGAAAATCTTATAAACTCCGTAAATATCCATCATCATAGCATACCATATATTCCACCATCCAATGTTCGTTGCTATTACAACATATTCTTTGGTATATATACTGAGAAACCTAAATATGGAAGTGCTAATGATTTTTGAAGCATTTCTGCTAATAGTAAACAACATAGTGGGGAAACTTTCAGTCTTGATTAAGGATGAGGTCTCGCCATGCCTATAAGAAAGTGATGATTGGGCATCTCTTCCATCTTCCATCATGTCTGAGGAAAAGAACAAAACTGGTTGGTTTGACTTCCAAATTTGCAGGTTCCGTGTGTAATTCCCTATGCCAGTATATCTCAATCTTGGCAACTTGAAGATGTGTGAACTTCAACTCCCAGAACCTGAAGATGTGTGAACTTCAACTCCCAGAACCTGAAGATGTGTGAACTTCAACTTCCAGAACCTGAAGATGTGTGAACTTCAATTCCAGCTTAGCTGGCTGGTGAATTCTGAGAGATAAAAGTCCACACATCTTCAAGTTGCCAATGCTTTTCTTCATGTTTTGGATCAGAAAAAGATAAAACTCCAGCCCATGCTGTTTAGCATATTCTGATGACCAGTTCCTGCAGAAATCCATGGCAGGTTTTACTTTACACTCTCATCCAACCTTCTACTGCAATTCAACACCATGGGAAGGTGGGCTTTGGTAGCATCTAAGACATTATGCTAAGAGCTAAATCCATGACCTACTAGACTTCCATCAAAAATTGGGTGTCTGAATTAGTGGGTTTCCTCCTCTCATCCAAACTCTTTCCTGACTTGATCATATATTTTCATCTGTAGATCTATGGGCAGGAACTGCTTCATTTCTAAATTGTGTAAGTTAACCGGACCTTCAGAATATTATGATGGAGGTGACCAACAACTGCTTTATGCAAACGAATAAGAAAACTATAGAAAACTATATTAGGACAATAATGGAATGTATAACAATAATTAAAAATAGATCACCTTACTAACATTGTATCTGGGTGTTATTACAGATGGATTATTGTATTTTCAGGAGGAGGAGGAGGAGGAGCAATAGGAGATGGAGAAAGAGGAATAGGAGAAGGAGAAGAAGAAGGAGAAAGAGGAGGAGGAGGAGGAATAGGAGGAGGAGAAAGGAGGAAGGGGAGGAGGAGGAAGAGGAGAAGGAGAAGATGGAAGAAATATATTTTTCTATTCAAATGTAATGTAAGTTTACAGGCTTAGGTTTAATCTAAAAATACAGAAGTAGATAAAGACATGTAGAAATATGTAAACTTCTGGGATTTTCTGCATTGTGAAACGATTGCCATGCCCCTCTTCACAATTTCTCCCCAAATAAGGAATTATACATAAGGGTACCCCTAAAACCAAGCAGTGGTAATGTAGGGAGAACTAAGGTGGCAAGTGACAGTGAAACTCTCTCATCGAAGCATCTTAAAAGGCATAGAAACTGCCTATCAGTGGAAGAACCGTTTGACCCATGTTGGAGACTTCGATACGATCTCTACCAAACCAAATGCAACTTTCCAAGAAGGAAAGCTGGCAGAGAAAACAGGGGGCCCTTCATCTCTCCTCTTCAGGGCAGAAAAGCACATATTTGGTACTGCACAGGAAGCAACACAATGTTCTTCTTCCGGCTGTGTTATTCTCACCTCTTTCTCATCCAAGGGGGCGATGACTTACCTGCAATGTACAATCACGGGCCCCTTGCTCTTCGTTGCCTGCTGTCTGACCATCTGTACAAAGTGCAAAATGCTTTCGGCTGCATTGGTGGGAGGAACCCCGTGGTCAGGCCAAGAGGTGTAATTAAAATGCATCACGTCCTGCACTTCGTCTGCCTGAGTGGAAGGAAAAAACACAAGGGTTCCAGAATGACATCAGCCATCGCAGCGAGCGGTCACTCACACAAGTTAAAATCATCAAAACATGCAGCTGAGTAGGGTCATTTAGAGTATCCAATCCAACTTTCTACTTGGCCAAAAATAGAATAGAAGAGAGCTGGAAGGGACCTTGGAGGTCTTCTAGTCGAACCCCCTGTTCAAGCAGGAGACCCTGTACCATTTCAGACAAGTGGCTGCCCAGTCTTAAAAACCTCCAGTGATGGAGCACCCATGACTTCTGAAGGCAAAGCTGTTCCACTGGTTAATTGTCCTCACTGTTAGGCAGTTTCTCCTTAACTCCAAGTTGCTTCTCTCCTTGATTATTTTCCATCCATTGTTTCTTATCCTGCCTTCTGGCGATTTGGAGAATCTTCTTCCTCTTCTTTGGGTCAGCCCCTCAAAAACTGGAATGCTGCAATCATGTCACCCCGGTCTTTCTTTTCTCCAAACCCAAATCCTGCCACCGTTCTTCATATGTTTTTGTCTTCAGGCCTTGGATCATCTAAGTTGCTCTTCTCTGCACTTTTCCCAAAGTCTCAACGTCTCTTTTGGTGTGGTGACCACAACTGAATTCCAGGTGTGGTTTTGCTAAGGTTTTATACAGTGGGATATAATAAGGGATAGTGTAACTTTTATTTACGTATTAGAGTTGTTTGCCGCCCATCTTACCTAGATAACATGGCTTGAAAGTTCCTGGCTAATTAATAAATGGGAACTTTTTTTCCAGGATACAGGTACAGATAACCGTTAATTTACAAGCAAAACTGAGTCTAGAATTAGGGTCCTATGTTGTGGGAATTGCTAATTGAGGTGCCCATATGATCGCCTTGCTTAACAACCATAATATCAGCTATCTCATTGCAGTTGTTAAGCAGAAAATAAGGTGCCTCAGGGTGGGAAAGGCCCTGAGAGGCTACAGGCCCACATTGCAGTATCTCCCCTGTGGGGATATTGCAATGGTCGCAGGTGGAGGATCTGTCACATGTCACTTTTTTCAGCACCAATGAACTCTGAACAATCGATTGCGAGACTAGGCCAAAGCAAAGTGCCTGCCATCGTACCCAGAATGTTACCCCAAAGGCATGTAAGCAGGGTGGACATCAAAAGCCAGGAAGTCGTTAAGAGAACAATGGACCTGAGCACACGGCAAGCCCTTCCCCAGGTCTCACCAACAAAAGAGTTGGGGGTTGAATGAAAGCCCCCCCGCCCACCAGCTCTGGGGGATAAAAAGAGGTCACGAAGCACACCCAGTTCCTTTTTGGAGTGGATCTCAGACTTGGCAGCTTCCGTTCCTCTAGCTAGTGCCTGGCAGCTAGTAGCAGACACTGAGTAAGTATGGATGTGTGTATGTGTGTGTGAGCGAGCAAGTGAGTGTAAGAGCAAAAATAATCAGTAAAAGTTTGCTGTTATTTTAAATTCACTGGGTCTCTGTGTATTTTTAAAGAATCGTTTGTGCCCCAGTGTTCAGTTGATCTGGAATTGAGTGTAGCAGTTTTTCCAGGCCTGTGAGTGTGTGACCATAAGCTGAACCTGATAGAACACCTGGGTAGCACACTAAATTAATGGTTGTACGTCGAGGACTACCTGTACAGGGGATTTTAAATCAAACTCTGAAATGTATTAATGGAGCAGAATTCCTAACAACTGAAAGCTGCATGATGCCATCCGTATGGACCTACATAGCTGATTCTGAAGTTCCTGAACACCCAATCGGCTTGCACTTCTTCTGAAAGCATCTCCAGCGTGATGTCTCCATAAAGAACAGGATCTTCTGCAAATGGCCAATAATGGTCACATTTTACCTGGAAAGGAGGAAAAGCATAGCAAAGTTACAATATAAAAGCAAAGCTCTTTAAAAAAAACAAGTTTTTCGTGGCAATTCACCAAAGTTGATGCAAGAATCCAAGGGAGGAACGTGCAACTCTAGACATAAACACACAGCTTTTATCCAGAAGAAACCAACTCAACCCCTTCATTGCGGTGGTGATTTGGAAGCCGGACAGTGGCTTGCCTCTTTTGTATTAGAAACCACTGAGAAAAAGAAAGATAAGCAAACCTGCCTACAATAATGGTTTTTTTCCTATTTGTATACTCAATCTACCTTAACAAGCACAGTCAATACCTTTCAGGTTGTCTGTAAATTACAACACTTGTTTATTGTATCTGGACAAATTCTGCTTGAGAAATCGTCCATATCCTGCTCCCCCTCTGCCCATCTTTTTAATTTAAGAGGATTGTACTTTCATTATTTATTTTTATTGTTTTATTCCTTTGCTATTGTTATGCTTACTCCCATTTTATTGTGATAAGCCACCCAGAGTAGCCCCAAGTCAAGAAAGACACCAATAAATTTGACAAATAAACAAATGTTTATAATCTGCTATACAATTACAAATAAAGGTATTTGTCTTAAACTGAACTAGGCTGGCGGTCTTTCAAGCTCATGTGGCCTATACTGACTGAAGTGGCTGTCTAAGATTTCAGCTCTACCCTGGAAGCCCAGGAACCACACATGGAACCTGCTGTCTGACAAACACAGCTGTGGTGGCCTCTCTTCTAGTGTGGTTAGTCCATACGAGTAACTGGCCAAGATTAGCAAGATGGTTTATTGTGTGAGCATCCAAAAAGGAGGAAACAAACATAATTCATCAGTTCCCAAGGAGTTAAAATTAACCTCAATCAGGCACACTTTGTGTACTAATTGTAACTATTGCTGGAGTGGTCACAGTCATTTCTGCCTTTTTCATCTCCCAGTTGGCCTTTCGTAATGCTTTCTGCATGTAACGGCCACTAAAGACGTTCCAAAATCTACAGCTGGTGTAAAATATGTTTCCCATATGTTAACTGGGTGTCTCCAGGTATAGTCACATTCCATTATTTCTGAAGATCCACTGGCTTTGGCTTTATTTCCAATTACAATTACCTTATTTCCTGGTTATTATGCTTAAATACCTTAGTAAATTTTCTAAAAGCCTATTTGCAAAAATATTTGGGATGGTACAGTATAATACAGATGTAGCTGAGAAGAATGGGGCTCCTCAGATGAACCAATCAATCAGTTCCCTTAGTCGTGTTGCAGGAACAGCTAATAAGGATGAATTGATCTTCTACATATAGTATTCCAATAAAAGTGTTGGAGGAAAGAACAGCTGGGTCAGCATGCCGTGAAGTTTCAAAGAAAGTTAGCCAGTTCAATGTAGTGGTTAGTGACACTGGGCTAGAAAGTGGAGATTGTGAGTTCTACTACAGCCTTAGGCACAAAGCCTGTTGAGTGATCTTGGGCTATGACCAGTGTGTGTAAACTGAGAACTTCTGCACCAGACACAAATTCCTTGTGTGTCCAATTACACTTGGCCGATAAAAAAATTCTATAAAGGATTCTATACCTCTCTATCAATGGCAAACTATTTCCAAACTCTTGCTAAGAAGACTTCAAGGACTTGTCCAGGCATTTTCCAGGACAGGTTCTTCTGGTTTTCTTATCAAGTTTTTGGAAGTCAAAAAAATGACTGACAGGGACACACCCAGGTAATGCCAGATATAGAATTCTAGCAAGACTCCATGTTCCAAGGGGCATGAAAGAAATCTAGAACCATAGAACAGGAAGTGACTCCAGATATTATTTTATCTAATTCCCCACTCGGTCTACATACCCTTCTCTTCTCATTGCACTGAGTAAGCATAACAATGATTTGTGATTTCTGCTGGAGAACCATCTTCCAAAAGTCGTTCCTTGTCTCAGGGAGCGGTCCTTGTGTTGCAATATACTCTTGTGGAGAGTTGTAACCCTACAAAAGAAAAAGGCTCACTACAGTATTATTTTAATGATAGACCTTTTTAAATCGATGGTGCCTTTCAAATCACATCACACTATATATCCTTGTTGCCAAGGCTATCTGCAGAATGATTAATTCTTAGGCAACCGTAGCCCTTAAATTTTGGGGATCTTTAGGTCATCTTCTTTACCCCAGGTGACCTGTTTTGTTTGAAGGTTGTAGCAACTCTAAATGTGGGCATTAGTTTTCTCTGTCCGGGGCACCCAGCACACTCAGATGTTTTAGCTCATCTTGAATCCTGTTCTAGCTTTGCTTGATGTCCAAGATTATCCTGTGTCTGTTTCTGCTGTCCTCCAGCACCTATCCCATATTTTCAGCACCAAATTTAATTTCTTTTCTTGCATTATGGAGTCATCATGTTTGCAAAGTTAAATTCATCAGGCAAATGAGAGGTTATTACCTTTCATTTTATCTACGTGTGTGTATAATTGCTTAAGCAGTCCCTAAAGCAGAATCAACATTCTTATGTTGATGTGACTCTGTGCAGCAGAGCTAATTGGCAGGCCATAAACTAAAATTGCTATTAGGAGGAATCATTTTAACTGTTTACATACAAGAGCTGTGGTGGCGCAGTGGTTAAAATGCAGTATTGTAGGCTAATTCTACTCACTCCCAGGAGTTCGATCCTGACCAACTCAACGTTGACTCAACCTTCCATCCTTCTGAGGTGGATAAAATGAAGACCCATATTGCTGTGGGCAATAGGCTGACTCTGTAAACTACTGCTGTAAAGCACTATGCAGTGGTATATAAGTCTAAGTGCTTTTGCCATTACATTCTGGGTAGTATTTTCTAAGCTATGAAAATACACTTACTTATCTATGTCTAGCTTACTTACAGGAATGTAATTGGCATTAATGTAATCAGAGCCTTCTTCTTCATTCATTGAAACCAACTGAACACGACTGAAGTCATCTGCAAAAAGAATAGAATAGAATTTATTTATTGGCCAAGTGTGTCTGGACACACAAGAAATTTGTCTCCAGTGTACATGCTCAATACTTACATACAGACTACAATTGACAAAC
>JANHFO010003090.1:100238-114729 GCA_032468095.1 Pareas carinatus | reverse complement strand
AATAAAGAGCAGCTGCAATTAAAGCACCATATCTGGAAAACACAGGCCCAAATCCAATACACTGGCTTTGTTTACTGTGAATTGCAAGTGAGTTCAGCCAGTCAGACATATAGTATGTACATCTGTTTTGCAAATCAGTCCTCTCCCCAGAGTGACATGTGTTTTTAACCATTAAAGAAGCAATAATGGAACACCAGACCAAAAAAAACCACCTAAAACTCTGCATCTAAATGTTTTAAAATAGGCCTAAGAATTATTCTAAAATAAATAATTCACAACTAAATATTGAGAATACTTAGTATATACATGATTTCAAATAATATCCAACCCTGATCAGCATTTGGGACTTTTAAACATTGCAAAAAAAAAAAAAGATGACTTCTCAATCGAATAGTAATCTGTTCACCTATTTTCCCCTGTTAAAGCCAAATGAAGAGGCAGTTTGGTGTACTGGTTAAAGCTCCAGGCTAGAAAATGGGAAACCATGAGTTCTAGTCCTGCTTTAGGCACAAAGTCAGATGGGCAACTTTGGATGAGTTACTTTCTCTTTAAAAAGGGGCAATGACAAACCGCTTAAAAAAAACTTTGCCAAGAAAACTGCACGGACTTGTCCAAACAGACTCCAAGAATTGGACCCAAGTGAGCAGAAGGAAAAGAACTAAATTAGTCATACTGCGTTTCTTTTAAAAAGTAGCCTAAGTAGTGCATATTTGCACTACTCTTAATAAAGTCATTTCAGAAAGAAATTAAGAGCAAATTCTACAGATGTCATATAATAGACCAAAATAGGATATCATATATTTCAAACAGGCAGCCTGTGGGCCAGATTGTCTGTATCCAGCCCATGAGCAAGACATGGTGGCGCGCAAGGTGCTCCCTGGAAGTGGGAGTGATGGCACGGGTAGGGGGGTCTTTGGTCATGGGGGGGTGCATCAGCATCCTCAGGGTGATCAGCGGGGACCATGGTGGGGATCTGCAGTGGGGTCTGGGGGTCCATGGGAGGTCCACATGGGGGTCTTTGGGGATCATGGGGGGGCACGGATCTGGCATGGGTCTCCAGGGGGGTGCAGTGGAGGAGGGGGAAGGAAGGGTTGTGGCAGCTGCGACAACAGTGGCAGTGATCCACAATGAAATTGGGTCTGACACCCCTGAAATAGAGGCTTCTGACTTTGCAGCTGGAAAGCTTCCATTCATAGTTTCTTCCCAGATTTGTTTGTTTGTTTGTTTGTTTTTGTATAAATCATCTGACACATTGGAAAATACAGAGGATGGGGTTAGCAGATCATTTTATTTTATTGCCTTTTGGTATGAAATAGGTGTTTTTTATAATTTCAGAAGTAGAGGTAACTCACAGGGGCTGAGGCTCTGCTTTAATAATGTACTTTATATATTTGTCACTCAACCCTCATCAGTTTGATTCAAATCACTGATTTCCCTCAGTTCCATACAATATTCTGACTTGATACAATTTGACTGGAGACTAAAACACATAAAGAACGGTTGCTGGAATTGGATATGGCCTGTCAAGAGAAAAGAAGGACTAGGGCTAACATGATAACAGTGTTCTAATACCTCAGAGGTTGCCACAAAGAAGAGAGGGTCAAGCTATTCTCCAAAGCACCTGAAGGCACAAGAAGCAATAGATGAAAACTTATCAAGGGGAGAAGCAACCTAGAACTAAGGAGAAATTTCCTGACTCTTAGAACAATTAATCAGTGGAACAACTTGCCTCCGGAAGTTGTGAATGCTTAAAGACTGGAAGTTTTTAAGAATAGATTGGACAGCCATTTGCTTGAAACGGTATAGGGTTTCCTGTCCAAGCAGGGGGTTGGACTTGAAGACTTCCAAGGTCCCTTCCAACTCTGTTATTCTGTTATTCTGAATTGATTCAAACTGAAATTTAATTAAGAGAAATGTACATTCAACTCTTATATTCAGTTTAAGAAAAAGAATGGAAGTTCAACTGAATTGTCTTCAACAAAATTTCTAAATTAAATCTTCACAGAGTTTCAATGAGCATTGGCTGATTTTGGTGAAAAGCCATGTGTGCTGATTTCCCCAAGATATTTTTTGTGTCTTCTCTATAGTATGCTTCAGGATTAAAGAGGTAAAAGTAATTGCAATTTAATTTTAAAGAACCTGGTGTAAAACTGGATGATAAAAAGGGTGTAAGATTGAACCACTGGAAGCAAAAGGCTGGACACCGCAACGGTACAACTCTTCTTTATTTATCTACAGCAAAAGCTCCACATACAACCTTGTAGCTCTTTTACTTTAAATACAAATGCTCTGCGTGCTTTAGCCAATCACAATCGCTAAAGCTATCTGGAAGACGGGATTCGGAAGCTGAGGGAGAACAACCGCTCTTAATTAGTGCCTCCTGCTGAGCAGAACCTGGCTACCAGGATTCTACATCCCTCCACTTTAAGATGAATTCGTCCGAGAGCAGACATACTCATTTAAATACGTAGGGGTTTGCTTTCCCGGCTGGACCTGAATGGTTCAGTTTCAGCTGGAGCGGCAGACTGGGCAGATGGGCCTGGTGTTAGCTCCGAAGCTTCTGATGGAAGCTCCTGGAAGACTCCAGGCCCAGACCCCAGTGAAGATGAGGATAGGCCATCATTTGTGCTGCGCTAGAAGGCTGCACACCCAGGTAAGTCCTCCAGATTCTCCGGGTCATCGTACCCTGGAGAGGGAGTGATATATTTATTATTAATTATTCTTTTTGGGGGTGACTTATTTGGTGGCAAGCTTTTTCTAAGTTGGTCAATATGGCGACACCATAGGAGAAGGGCCCTGTGATAGTTTTCAGCTTGCCTAACATCCCTTTTGGACCAATTGTAAAATTTCTAGCATAGACTCAACCATTTTTGACTAGCTGTCGGCTGGAACCAGAGCTTGGGCCTGGCAATTCTGGGGCATATTCCGTATGAAGTGTGCCCAAGATGGACCACAATTTTGCCTGTTGATTTGTTGGGTGTTATGTGTTGCCACAGAAGGAATTTCAATTCTTTCCTGACAATCCCCCGAGCCAAGTTTTCCCAGGGCTTCCTTGGTTGAACGAACCATGTGTTCAGCAAGGCCATTCGAGTTAGGGTGAAATGGTACTACCAATGCATGACAGATTCCCAGACTAGCCAAAAATCCCTCAAATTTAGTGACCATAAACTGCGGCCTCTCATTTTTGCGATTCCCAGATTGCATTCATGCAAGGTCCCCAAGACCTTGTCATGGACTTTTTCTGGCACCACCACCTGGTCACCCGAGAGCAGATAGTTCCCCTGCATAGACAATTCATTACTCCTAGAAATCTAAGACTGAAACCGAGCTGCCACAGGCTCCTTTGGTCACTCCTTTCCCACCCAGTTCCAAACAGGCTTGAAGGTGCTGTCCTTAGCAGAACAACATTTCATCTTATTTATCCTGATTTGAGGTGGGTACCCTTATTCCTTATTTCAGTATAGATTGTACCTTCAATACCTATATCCATTGGTCTAATTTTTAAATTAATTAACATTTGTTTCAATTCTTCTTATTTTGTATTAGAAAGAGAAAATATATAATACTTTTCTTTTGTAATATACATTCTGGTTTAACGCAAATAAACAACAATATTTTGCATGACAATTTCCACTTAATTGTTTTTATAATTAAATTAATTAACATTTATTTCACTTTACCTTATTTTATACTATATGAAGGGGGAGGGATAATTTCCTTTCTAATCTATATCTTAGTTTAACATAACCATAACCATAAATTATATCTTCAACTTAAATAACCTTATAGTTTAACATGTTTTTCCCCTTGTTTACCATCCCCAGTCCCCAAATAAATCTTAATCTTTTTATTTTTCTTATCACCACCACCTACCAGTCTGTGTTTTATAATCTATTTGTACTCTAACCTATCCCTTTCTTCATACTTATCTGCACTCCATCCACTATTGTTTTTTGTGGATTTCTTTTTATTTTGTTAATCATTCCTCTGTTCTTTATTCCCCCCTTCTTTTTTCTTACTCTTTTGCTTGCTTATTGGCTTTCTATTTCAAATTTTTCCCACCTTTCCCACCAGACTGTTAATTCTAAGTTTATGTTCTCTGGAGTTTAGATTTTCATAATGCATTTCTTTTCCTAACTTTTTGAAAGCATTCTTGAATCTATCTTTTTTCTTATTTCTCAATACTTTTGTCTTTTTTCTTAGACTATTCTGAGTTTTTTTCTAAATCTCTTCTTTCTCCTATTGTTTGGTGCTTCGTTTATTCTTAGGGGCTCATTTTTGAATGATTTTTTCTCTTCCTCTCATTCGTTTTGCAATTGTTTCCTGAATAACATCATAAACTCTTCAATCTGTTCTTTAATTCTATCATTTAATTGCTCAAATTTATACATAATTTGTTCCTGCTCTGTTCTAGCTGATTCTTGTATTGATTCCATTTTATCTTATTTTTATTTACTTTAAATATATCAAATCCAAATCTTTAAATTCGAATGCTTAAATCCATGTTTCTTCTTTATAGATACATTCTTTCTCTCTTGTTTTTCAGTTCATATTTTCCTCAAAAGAAAAAAAAAGTTTCTCCACAGAACCAGTAATTTATGTCCATATTTAATCAGGTTGTTTTTTTACGTAAAAGGCAATTAATCTTCTCAAATAGTCCAATTCTATATATGGGAGTTGCCATCTTGGCTGTTAAGCGTTGCTCATTTGAAAATAATGTAAAGTTTCAAACATTTTTTATAAATTAAGCTTTGCAAGTGAAGAAAGTGAAAAAAGGTAAAGTTAATGGAATTAATTAGGCATTTTGTGCCTATTTTAGTTAGGAGATGGCCGTGAGAGCCCACTCACACTTCTTCTTCCGGTGCGCCGAGGATTGAGGCAGCAACATCGCTAACAGCGAAATCACCTTGGGAGCCGCCGGCACTGGAACCTCCACAAACAAGCCATGAATGCCGCTACCTCCGCCTTCACCGACAAGATAGTGGGCTGGGAGCCACCACAAAACTGAAAATGTGATCCATCACTGCTACTAAGATAGAAACGGGATCGCCGCTACTGAGGAGCTTTGGGCCAGGGATTCTAGAAGCCTCCAGCGCCTTCGCTGCCACCAATGTCATCAATTTCAGCCTTCTTTTCGCATTTAAAATAACTTAAGTTATAATCTTCCAATAATCTCACTTTCTTCCACTCCAGAAATTTTACTTACAGAGAACAAAAGAGAGAAATAGAAAGTTCCAAGTCCATACCTGTACCCAGACTTATATACAAAAGGAAAATTCCTTCATAATGGCTCCAGTTCAGTCGATTCCCCTCCGTCTTTCTTCCAAATTTTTTACCTTAATTTCACGTGCTGCTTCGTTTTTATTTTCTCGAGTATATCTATTTAAATTCCAATATCTTAGTACCTCAAATCAATTTCATTTCTGATTTCCTTTTTTCTAACTGGGCTCCTTGCTTCTTATTCCATCTTGAAGTTTATTCCATTGTTCCATAATCTCTGCCCTAATGGCGGCATGTGACATGCACCCTTTCTTCTATCCACAGAAAAGTCGTTAAAACATGAAGAATGTTCATGTCAGTCGCCACTGACACCCTTCTTCTGTTGCACCACCTCTTCAGACACCCCTCTGGGGTGTCCTAGGATTTCACAGGGCCCTCGAATAGCAAAAGTAAGAACGTTCGGCAGCCGGAACTCCGGCTGCCTCATCCGTATCAGCAGAGACCGGAATTGGAAGTCACCAGAAAATTTGAAGTTTTAGTTCCATCAAGACTCGGTGTCTAAGAACTTCTCACAGGTTAGGAATCCAATCCTGTTCATCCAACCTCTTATTTCCTGAATACAGGTAATCTTCGACTTATGACTGAAATTGAACTGGGAGTTATGATCATAAATTGTTTTGGTTGTAAATCAAAGCATCCTGTGATCAATTTTTTGATATTTTTTTTGTGGGGGGTCATTAAGCAAATGTCATAGCTGTTGGGCGATCACTACGATCATTAAGTGGATTTACTTTACCCAATGGGTGACCTTTTTTGTCAAAAACAGGCAAAAACGTTGAAAACTGCAGTCACGTGACCACTGGAAGCTACGAACAGCCATAACGATGTGCTGGTTGCCAAGTGCTCAAAATGTGATCACGTGATTGCAGGATGTGTGTGTGTGTGTGTGCAGCCATCCTAACCTTGAAATCAGGTTACAAGGTTGACTCAGCCTTCCATCCTTCCGAGGTCGGTAAAATGAGGACCCAGATGGTTGGGGGGGGCATAGGCTGACTGTGTAACCTGCTTAGAGAGTGCTGTAAAGCACTGTTAAGCGGTATATAAGCCTAAATAATAAATAAATAAAATAAACCACTCCTCTGGTCCAATTTCTGCACTCCCATTTGCGAAGATTAGAGTACACATGTGAGTTTCTTTTCCTTAAAGTGAAAAAATCCCAAGCAACCTGTCTCTTATCAACCATTAATTACTGCTGTTTACCTGCTCTCCTTAATGATCCAGTGAATAATTAGCAACCATGTTGAGTGATGGAACAGTTTGATAACAGAAATGTCCCCCCAACCCGCCCAACTCATTTCTTCCACACTTTATTAGAGTCAACCAAAGGCAAACCCCTTGGGGAATTGTTAACAAGAGATAATTGATTTCCCACCCCCCCAGTGCTTAATTTTCCATTTCTCAAGAACATTTTTATCATGAAGGATTTCCTGTGAAAAGTAAATGGAAACCTACAATTTCTCATGACAGAATGTCATTTTCAGCGACACATCCCTGTTTTGGACAGCCTTTAAGCACGGACAAGAAAGGCAGGTTTCAAAATTGAAATGATTCTTGCAGGGCTGATTATAGAAATTTTGGGAATTATAAAGTCATAACACCCTCTGTGGTGTGACTCATCTGATTTTGTTGGGAATTTCAAAAAGGCGCCCTCTTCTTTTTGTATTATTCTTCAAGTTTTGGAGCTCTATGTTTATCATTTTTCAGCACTTTTCTTTTTTCTTTTCTTGGACATTTCCACCCTAATATCAAACTATTTCTATAACCAAATGCATGAAAAAAATATACTGACACATTCATTAAATAATTGATGTTTATAAAATGGGCATACTTGGTCAGCTTTCTCTTCTTTAATCCATTTTTACTCCTGCAAGAAAAAGAACAAAAATATTCCATAGTTACTGCATGTCTCATCGCCATTTCTGTGATTATATACGAGGGCAATTCGGAAAAAAACTCCTCCGTTGGGTTCTCAGTGACAGACACTTGCAGATACGGAACTTTTATTATACACATTAGAAAACTACAACATGGCATTACTTTTCGACATCATCACTATTCAAAGTGAGGTACTTGACATAACGTCATACAAGGCTTGAAATTCCTTCTGCAAAGAAATCTCCCTCCTGGGAATGAAGCCAGAAGAGGTGGGAATCGCTCGGCGCCAAATCTGGGCTATAGGGGGATGATCAAAAACATCCCAATGTTGAAACTGCTCTAAAAGTTTTTGAGTGTGTCTAGCAGTGTGCGGGTGAGCATTATCATGAACCAACACCAGACAGGAAGTCTGCATGTCCCGACGCTTGCAGCGCACCGCTTCGATGCTGACAATGCTCTTCACATTGCTGTTACATGTTGGTTTCATTCCCAGGAGGAAGATTTCTTTGCAGAAGGAATTTCAAATCTTGCAAGACGTTATGACAAGTGCCTCAATTTGAATGGCAATTATGTCAAAAAGTCATGTAATGTTGCAGTTTTCTAATGTGTATAATAAAAGTTCTGTATCTGCGAGTGTCTGTCATTGATAACTAAACAGTTTTTTCCCCCAAATTGCCCTCGTATTTCTAATGCATTCTGGAGAAAATCTATCTAGGTGGTTGCCAACAGTCAGCACTGACTTGGTAGCACACAAACAGTCACACAATCTTTCTAATAACATAAATGCCTCAATGTCAGCATTATAATGTGCATGTGTGAATATTCTTGCCTCATGTGCTACAAGGTTCTAACTTGCTTATGGATTGATAACTGAGCAATGAAAACTTGTCTACCCACCTCCGTGCTCCCATTGTCTGCTTCAGAACCAGCCCTACAATTAGGCAGGATGAAGCATTTTCAGTCCCATAACAGTGACATCTTTCCAGTTATATTTTTACTTGAGGGGTCCTTGGTGCTCTCTGAGTTTGCTTGTTTTCTTGCAGATGTTTCATTACTCAAACAAGGTAACATCATCAGTGCTAGTGAGGAGTGGGGTTTGCTCTCAGTTTATCTAGTGGCTTACATGCCAATGTTGTTGGGAGTGGCCTTAGATATTCTTTGGTTGGGATGTTTGCTCTTGACGTCCTTGGCAGTTTCTTGATTCTATACTGATTTGGGTGCTGATTGCTGGTGGAGATGTGCTTGAGTCTATAGTCTATAGTTATTAATATCTATGTGTCTATTGATGGCTAATTCATTAGAGTGTCAGGCTTCTAGAAATTCCCTAGTATTTTTTGAACTTGGCTTGGTCTAGGATGGTTACATTTTCCCAACTGAAACTATGGTTAAATTTTTATCTGTTGTGAAATTAAAGAATATTTGTACTTATTTCATTTATTGCAATATTTTAATTCCTGATAGAAGGGCTCAAAAGCAAACTGGCTCATTCCCCCAAAAAACCCAACAGCTCTAGAGCAAACTCTTATCTCTAGTAGGCCAAGAATATATTTGCTTAGGGTTTCCCAATCTTGGCCATTTTAAGGCGGGTGGACTTCAATTCTGGGAGTTGAAGTCCACCTGCCTTAAAATGGCCAAGATTGGGAAACCCCAGCTTAAGCCAAGGTAGATATTTAGGTCAAGAATATTATGTGCCCTACATCATAGTCATACTAAATCAAAGTACACACACAAGCAATGACAAGATTTCAGGTAACTATACCCAGATTTTCTTAACGCAAAAAAAAAAGACCTTGATTTGGTTTGCAACCCTTTTTATCTTTTAACCAAGGAATAAAATGGATTTACACTTTGGAAAATTCAGAATTATTAACCAAATCTATCAAGAAAGGAAACTTGTTTGTTCAGCCTTCGCCAGCCTGATGTTCTCCAGATTTACATCTGTTCCTGTTTACCAGGGAAAGATGGGAACAGTGGTTGAGCACATCTGGAGAGCAACAGGTTGGGGGAATGCTGCTTTGATTACCGTCAAGCAGAAGAAGATAATATGACTTACCAAGGGTTAATATAAAATGCCAAGAGATAATCAGTCCAAAGGCAGGAAGGTAACAGAGTTAGGAAAGCAAAGACACTCCTACGCCTGTGAGTATTAATAGATAACATACACAGATTTTTTTTGTCAGAAAAAAAGCAAGATTATTAATATGGCAAACAGAAGTCAATACTGCAATTTGTCATTTGTTAGGCTTGGGTAGTCGGAGACCCCAGAAGAAGTGATAGAGGTCCCCTAAATTTGTTGAACTCTTCATCACAAAAACAAATCTGCAGTTACAGTTAAGACTCCATGATAAAGAAGGAAAAACAGGCACCCATTTTTAAGATGCAGCAAATGACTGCATTTTATTTATTTATTAAACAAATTTGTATAGTTGCCGATTCCACCCAGAGCAACTCTGGCCAACCCAGAACAATCATTTGTGCTGTTTTCTACGGAAAGAGACACTCAGATAATAACTAAACGAAAGGCTGACATCCTTGAAAGTCCCAGACACTCCTACATTATAACTTGAGCACTAAAAAAAAAAAGAAAGAGAAGGAGACACCTCACAAGCGCATACATCAGATCGCCCAAACTTTTGAGGGAAAGATGTGGGGTATTCTTGAGTAAGATCTCATAAGACCTGAAGGGGTGTCACATCAAATTTCAAACAAGGCCATGATTTCTGAGGAAGATGAAATATAAATAAATAGTTATTCCCCCTCATATTCTCATTTTATTTGATAGAATGAGGGCGCGACTTGAAAGGGCAGTCGTTAATTTAATGCTCACATGTGTAATATTAGCAAAATCTGAGCTCTTTTGGATTTGAGGAAGAGAGAGAAAAAGTGGAGTGAGAAAGAATTAAGAATAGTAATATCATGTTTCCCTCAAAATAAGACTGGGTCTTATGTTAATTTTTGTTCCAAAAGACCCATTAGGGTTTATTTTCTAGTTAGGTTTTTATTTTCGGGGAAATGCGGTACTAAATGGACCTGTCGGGCTGACGATCTTAACTGGGGCTTAATTTTGGGGTAGGGCTTATATTGCGAGCATCCTGAAAAATCATGCTAGGGCTTATTTCCGGGAAAACAGGGACATGTGGTAACATGACCACAGGGATTGAGAGGGGGGAGGAACGCCGGAACTTCACAACTGAGTGATAAGTACTCTTGGGAGATCCATTGCAATGTTGAATGGCCATTAAGTGGCCAGAAGTAAGTCCAGGAGTACCTGCATCTCTTCTGCCCCTCTGACGCCCCTAATTATATTTCTCCTCTTTGACTTGCATTATCATTTGAATTGCACTATCATTTGAATTGTATGTGTATTGTAGTAGTGGGCTGTTGGGTTTTTAGTTCTTCACTTAACTTTAGACGTTTTCAGATCTGAGTCTTCAATCAGGATTACTTTTGTACTTCTAACTTTGATATAGATTAACACACACACACCCTGGTTTTCAAAGCAACCCAAAAGAGGTTAAATGATTTCTGTGAATGATTTTCTGCTTCAGAGGGCTCAAGGAGGAAGTGAAGGTTGATTAGTTAATTAGCTACGTCAATATTTACAGGGGAAACTGGTACCCGAGATTCAGTTTGGAAGTTCATTACCAAAGGATCAGCTTCAATGCCGTATCAAATCAATTTAGCCATTTGTGCCAGATGATTGCACCCCATAAAACCCAGAGAATGACTTCCAAATTTGTCCGGTCTTTAATCTAGCCATTAAACGATTATAGCCATTAAATGAGTATAGATGCAATACCTAATGGAATTTTTCCTCCAGTGAGAATAGCTTTCCCTTTTCTCTTTCTCTCTGACAAATGTTATCTGCCTACAGGGTCTGGCTTCTTTTGAATTCCTGGCTGTTCCATAAGATATAATGCAGAGTCAGGCTAAAGAAATAAGACATTTGCCCGCAGACAATATGTGAAAACTTTTTTCTGTTGAAGGCATATTCCTACAGAGAGGCTGGGTGCAAATGTCAGTGATAGACAAAATCAGAACAAATCATGGGATGAGATTCAAAGCATGCATGGTTTCTCTTTCAATAGTTCTCTTTGGAACATCTTCCCTTTTTCCATGCTGCCCATATCCAAGTTTCTGGTTGACTACTGAGCTTTAGGTGGTGTGGATACATTTTTGATGGGATGGGGTTTTTTTTGCTTTACTTTCCACAGTGGGCTGGGTTATGATGCAAAACGAGTAGAGGATATGGGATCAGCCAGGATTTAGGTTCCTGTTTCTTAAATTTTATTTTCGCTTCTTTTGAACGATACTCTCATGTTAAGCTTTTGTTACGATTTTCAGTTCCTCCATCAGTTTTTAGCAACTGGGTTTATTTATTTATTTATTTTATTAAATTTATTTGGCGGCCATCTCGTTTCAAAGTGACTCTGGCAAGTTTGCAGCATAGAACATTGAAATAATCAGGCATAAATATTCCTAACCCAATAAAATGAAACTACTATCCAAGTAAAATCATAGTTACAAGATGGGGAAGAAGGGAACAGGACTGTTTGTGTGTGTGTGTGTGTGTGTGTGTGTGTGTGTGTGTGTGTGTGTGGAGATTGGCTCTTAATTAATCAACCACCTCCAGGGTGATACTATCCCATTGGGTCCCAAGCTATCTGGCAGAGACCAGTCTTAAGATTCTTGCAAGAAATCAGAAGGGTGGGAGTGGATCTCACCTCATGGGGTAAGATATTCCAAAAGATCTTACCAAAATATTCTGGATATTGCAAAATAATAATGATAATAATGTTCTCCATCTCTGCTGTAGGCAATATTTCGTGGCTGGAGGATTCTGGGAGCTGAAGTCCACCCATCATCGTAAGTTGGCCCAGATTGAGAAACACTGTTTTAGGAATGGATCACTTTTTCTAAAATGTGCCCAGCTATCTTCTTAGAACAGCAAGCCTCACTTTAAAAAAGGTCAGTGTGGGCCACCGTATGCACCTTCTTGGCTGTGGCCAAATCTACGGAAAGTGGTGACCCTGAAGATAAATTTAGGTCCTCGTTCTCTTGGCTTTTGAAACCGTTCTTTTTATGGCAGCTTTGAGGACTGAAATTGAATAGAGAAGCAGGATGGCTTTATTTTATGGTATGTCATGGCATAGAGATGAAGATTGCTATTGAGACGCTGATATCCCTACACCAGAGGGAGACTACATAAATATTAAATTAACAAACAAAAAATAGGAATACGTTTACTTTAAAATGGGCAAAAAAAGCATTTATTTCCCTGAAATATAAGTACAGGTAGCTCTCGACTTACAACCATTCAAAATTACAATGGCACCGAAGGTGATTTATGACCGGTCCTCACATTTATGGCCATTGCAATATCCCCATGGTTACATGATCAGAATTTAGGCCCTTGGCAACCAGAATGCATTTACAGCTTCAGCATCTCCAGGGTCATAGGACTTGTGATCTTCCTAGCCAGTTTCTAACAAGCAAAGTCACTGGAGGGACAGTAAAACTTCAGATTGGGAATAACTTGGTCTGCGAGTGTTTTGCAAGACGAGCAAACATTTTAAATAAATTTTAACTTGATAAACCTGGGATGTCTTGCATTACGAATGTAGCAGAGGCTAACTGAGGTGCCCAACAGTCAATCAGCTGTTCTGCACAGAGGGAAGCCCTGAAGCCCAGCTGAGCACCAACAGTCAAATCAGCTTGTTTTAAGAGTTTTCAGGGTTTTCTTTCCAAGCTAGGAGATTACAGGAGATGCTGGTGGTAGAATTGAAAAGATCTGAGGCAGCTGCTCGAAAGAATGGGGTAGGGAATGCAGATTTTAATTATCTTTAGGTTTTTGTTTTACTTCCTGTCTCAATCTGTTCAATTTTGGATTATTGGCAACATTTGCTTCAAAATGAATCTGCTAGCTGCTGTTAATGAGCCCTTTGCAACATTGTAGCTTTGGAGATGTTCCATTTCTGTGCTGGTTTAAAGTGAAGAAAAAAATGTGTTTCTTTATTCTCCAGTGTCTACAGTGCAGCTCACTTGCTTTCTATTGCGGTTGAGGTTTTCTTGTTTTAGGGGCCATGTTATTTTGTTTCTAAAGTTCCAAATCAGCTGTTTGGCTCAGGGGGAAGAGCCCCAAACCCCAGCTGACTGGCACAAATCCAATCGTGGGATGGAGAAGAGGGAAGGGGAAGGAAAGGGGAGGTCTGAAGGGAAAAGAAGAAGGGTTGTGAAACGAGTCATCTGAGTTTCCATTATTTCTTATGGGGAAATTCGCTTTGATATACGAGTGCTTTAGATTACAAGCATGGTTCCGCAACCAATTATACTCGCAATCCAAGATTTTACTGTAGCTGGATTCACTTAACAACCACAGTAATTTCCTTAGCAACCAAGGTTGTAAAACTAGGCACAATTCATTTAACTGGCGCCTTTGTGTAGACTAAGCTTGTAAATCAAACACGCACTATTTTATAAGGAAATAGTAACAGCATCTTGTGAGTCTGAATGTGCCTCCCCCGCCTCTTCTTCTTTATGAAAATTAGGGAGGGTTCTGTCTGAGATACTTTCTCAAATTACATTCTTGCCCCAGGCTAAGATTTCTTTTATCTAATCACTGTCTTGGTTGCATGTCCTCCTCCCGTTCTCAAGGTTATTCCTTCTGCTCATTACAGCTACAGCTTGGTCCCGAAAGCATAAAAGAATTGCTTAAACATGGTTGCTGTGAGGGACAGGATCCTCAAAGTTCATTAATAACTTATACATATTGTCAAGATCCTGTCCAGAATATCATGAAAAATTAGATTCATGAAAGTTTGAAAGACCAACGATGCCCTCTTGAGGCTGGAAAATAGGAATCTATCTTCAATTTTTCTTCCTGATAAAAAGTTAAAAGCATGAGTCAAGGAAAGATGGATAAAGTTTTCTGTAAGTTGTCACCGATGCCTTTTGTCTTCGTTAAGGTAGCTCTGCATTTGCTATGCTTTGTGAGAATCTGAGCTCTAGGAAGCACAGCGCTGCTTCCTCTAGTTTTTCATCCGTTTCAGTTGGGTTGAAAAAGTCCCAAACCCCAAGTCACTCTGAGTTTCCATACCTCAGGACCAGGGTTGAATCTGCATCTTCCTACTCCCACTTGGTACTCTTGCAAAACAAAACAGAGAAATTTCTCTTTAGCTCTAGGTTGGTTCTCCTTGATTGGTTTCCATCCATTTCTTCTTGTCCTGCCTTTAGGTGCATTTGGGGTCAAGCTATTCTCCAAAGTAAGTAAGTAAGTAAAATTTTATTTATACCCCGCCCTTCTCCCGAAGGACTCAGGGCGGCTTCCAGGCATATA
>JANHFO010003090.1:70152-86849 GCA_032468095.1 Pareas carinatus | reverse complement strand
ATATCCCATATTTTGTAAATATTGTTAAAGTTCAATGTTAAATTTTTATGTTATCTGTACACCGCTCTGAGTCCTTCGGGAGAAGGGCGGTATATAAATATAAATAAATTAATTAATTAAATAAATAAATAAATAAATTTATTTTTCCCATGAAAAGTTATTAGCGTATTCATTTGTTTGATTGTATCTCTGGAATATTGAAGATTTATAAAATTCTGAGTTAAAAATCTAATACAGGTAGAGTCCTCAAATGACAACTGTTCATTTAGTGACCATTTATAGTTATAACGGCACTGAAAAAAGGGACTTCTGACTAGTTTTCCCACTTACAACCATTCTAGCATCCCCATGATCAAAGTTCGAGTGCTTGGCAACTGGCATGCATTATGACAGTTGCAGTGTTCCAAAATCATGCAATCACCGTTTGTGATCTTCCCAGTTGCCTTCTGACAAGCAATGTCAATGGGAGAAGTCAGATTCGCTTAACAACCGCAAGATTCACTTAACAACAATGCAAAACTGCTGTAAAATGGGTACAACTTGCTTAACAATCGTCTTGCTTAGCAACAGAAATTTGGGGCTCAATTGTGGCCCGACGCCAAGGACTATCTGTAATAATAAACCACTTCCAATTTTTCCATGGGGGATATAGAAGCAATCATTTAGAGCAGTGGTCGCCAACCTTTTGGATCTCAGGGACCACTAAATTCCTAATTTTAAATCCCACTAATACATTTTCTAAAAGATACATACATTTGTAAAATAATGATCAGAAAACTTCCACCTACTTAATATAACAAAATTTAAAAAGCTTATTTAATTATAACAAAATCATAAATGTTTATTTAGTTATAACAAAATCATAAATGCTTATTTAATTGTAACAAAATCTTTAAAGATTGTTCAATTGTAGCAAAATTATAAGTTGCTTTAATCATTACAAAATAATTGAAGTTTCTTTAAGTATTACACATTTAGTGTGATATTTGTTCCTGCTTGAGAGAGAGAGACAGAGACACGCACACAAACACAGAGAGAGACAGAATGAGAGAGACAGACACAAACAAAGACATAGAGAATGAGAGTCAGAAAGAGAGAGAAAGAGAATGACACATATGCACACACACACACGAACTATACAACTATACAAAAACATTCAAATAATCTTCACATTTTCCTGTAGAACATCAAAATTTTCTCACGGCCAAATGGTGGGTCCTGCCCCCCAGGTTGGCGACCACTGATTTAACACAAAAGCAAGTTAACAATCCTATTATATGTTTAAGAAATTAATGTACAAACCCCTAGGAAAATCGACCTCAAGATCAAGATCTGGCTCATATGGGACATCAGGCAAGCTTGTCTGTGTTTCTGTCACAGAATTAAACAATTCTGTCTCAGTTATTACATCTATAATTGAATAAAGACAAATATGTTACCATTCTTTTTGGTATAATCCATGCGATATTCAATAAAAGTGATTTTCAGAGCCATAAGGCAGCAAATAAGGCAGCAAAAGCAGACAAACTACAAAAATACCTGATATAAATTGGCCCTTATACATTAAAACAATATGTAATTTTTAAGGAAAGAAAAAAGTCTATTAATTCAAGAATCACTGTATTTCAAAAGAATGAAAAAAACAAGGCTGTTGAAAATTAGATAAAGTGATATATTTGTACCACTAACCTAATTCAATGCCCAAAAGCCATAAATTAACAACACAATGCTCATAGGCATCATAATATACATTATCCTTTTCCTGGGTAGTGTCAATGAGATACCAAAATGAAATAAAAATGAATTTTAGAACTTTAAGATTTTGTTTATTAGACTGAATATCTATACTGAATATTTATACTCATCTCTCTCTCTCTCTCTTTCTCCCTCCCTCTCTCTCCCTATCTCATAGTATATATGTGTGTTTTGGTAATTGTACAACTGAGCTTCTATAATACCCTCATAAAATACCAAAGTTTTGCAGGCGAAAGATAGTCCCGGATAGACATTCAAGCTTGTAGTATATGTACCTTCACATCCAGAAGTATATACTCAAATACAAGAAATTACAATTTCAAGGAGGAAAACATTTTAATATCTGAATTTAGCTTTATTAAGAGTGGGCATGTATCCAGCTGCATATTGATTTCATCCCTTAGGAAGGAGCAGATTGCTATTAGTAATGCTGAATCACTTCTTCCAGAAAAGAAGTGGGAAGGAACAACATTATCAATACTGTTCTAACTGAGTTTGTTCAGGTTTAAATGATTTCCACCTTGGTGCACAGGATTTGTTTTCTGCTAGGTCTAAGTTTGTTGTGCCACGCTTTGTGAAGTTGTGCAGATCTGTACATTGTTTCCCCAATGTACAGGTCTGCACATGTCTCACTGCATAATAACATTGCTCTGTATGTGACATGACAGAGAAGTGAATAACAAACGAAGTAACATTGTCATTCCATACCTTGTAGGAATATTGGAAAAGTTCAGGAGGACTTTCAACAAACACAATATATGTGCACACCTGGGAATACATTAAGACGGAAGCTTGTCCATCCCAAGGACATATAAGGAACGTCCTTGTGTAAATCCTTAAGCATTCTAAGAACCAGAGAAATGCTAAGTTAACTGGGTGAAAGTTCCTCTTGATAAGGGGAGCAGGAGCAGAAGGCACCAAGCAGTGGAAAGAGCATTTGAGTGCCACACGCACAAGGAGGAGGAAATACCATATAAGGAGATGTTCAGACAAAGGAACAATAGGGTGCCTAGGGCAGAAGGGGGCCATGGGCCGGAATGAGGACGTGGCAATGGAAAAAAAACAGAGTTGAACTTGTACTTTATGATTCCGGGTCAAGGTATATAAAAGGCTGTTTGAACTCTCCTTGGTGTGCTACTTCCTCTGAACACTGCCACTAGAGGAAGTTGGGCACCCACGTCTTACCTAGCTATGCAATAAAGTGTATTTTAATTTTCCTCCAACCTCATCTCGAGAGTCTTATTGAACTCACGATGCTTGAGTATTTCTGAGAAGGTTCCCTAGATATTGGAAGGAAGGAACCTAACAGGCAAAATACCCAAACACAAACAGCAATGTGCAGACCTGTACATTGGGGACACTAAACAACCACTTCACAAATGCATGGCACAACACAGGAGAGCAAACTCATCAGGACAGGATTCAGCAGTAAATCTGCATCTGAAAGACAAGGATCACCCTTTTGAAGATAGCAAGGTTCACATTCTCAGCAAAGAATGACCACTGGTTTGAAAGATGAGTCAATGAGGCTATATATATATTAAAACTGAAGAGCCCTCCCTTAACAGAGGGGAAGTGATACAACACCAATTACATCCAGTCAAAAAGGACTTGGAACTTTCCCAAGAAGGTTCCACACCCATTTGCATTCAGATTCAGATGACTCTGAGGATACAGATAAACCCTCAAGTTGCCTCAATGATGAATGACTGCAACGAATATAAATTCTTCCATTCCCCACCAGTTAGTTAGAACTGAAGCAGCTTCTTGAATTAGAAGCAAAATGTTTTCATGGAGTGGGGGGTGGGGACAAGAAAGCCCAATTGCATTTTGAAAAAAAAACTACTTTTGGGACAATCCACATTCATATAACACCCATTCCATCTATGGATTTACCACACACTCTTCTTAAATATAGATTTCTACAATGTTCAACCAATTAGTATGTTTTCTTGACATATTCAGTTCTCATTTCTGTATATCAAGGAGGGCACAGGCACACTCCTGTACCCAACCATTTTGGCTTCTTCTGAGGAACATAAACTCCTTAGAAGAAACCACATACTATCCACCACCTTTCTCCTATCCATCTTCCTATCTTTAATAAACATTTTAGTAGGTATTCCGGTTTTCATTCTATGTTATCAAACACAACTACCTTGGTCTTTAAGACATTCACTTTCAGATCCATAACCCTTATACAATGTATCTAACATTTGCTATGATCAATCTCAGTCTGGTGTCATACAAAAAAGTATACACAAATTCATATTCCCAACATATTTTTAATGTTAACACAGGTATAACTTGTTTCTTAAGTTTTTATGCATTATATCCTTGTCTTATACTCTGCTCACTGTTGAGCAAGTTACTAAGTTTTCAATTTAACGATATAACCTATAGACCACCGATATTGGCAAAACAAAAATTAAAGACATACTTTTCAACTCTGCAGGTTCTACATGCTCTTTTTTTCCAGAAATATCTTCTGTTACATTCAATGAATCTGAAGTCTCCTCAGGGCTGGGGGGATTTTTATTTTTCAGTTCTACTATTGCTTCAAGTATCTTCTCACTGCTATCCAGTGTAGTAGGCAGAAAAATTGGAACTGGAACCTAGAATATAAAGCATAATACTGTAACTTTGCTAAGTGCCATTATCAAATAAAACAAAGAGAAGAACTGGATAAAGCTCTTGTAGCATTTAATAATATTTAATAATATCTATGTTACTGCATGTACCTCTGAGTTGATGGAATGAGGGCTACGGTATTTTGATATGAAAAGTACCCTCTGAATCCTAGTCTACTTACAGCACTGCAACCAAGCAAGACAGACACAAACTTTAATGGATAATTAAGACTACAAAAAAATAATTGCTACAAATCTACCCTCCATTGAATACCTGCACACTGCACAAGCCAGAAAGAGGGCTGAGAAAATAACTACAGACCCATCACATCCTGGACATAAACTATTTCAACTTCTTCCCTCTGGACATCACTGTTAGAGTACTGCAAACCAAAGCAACTAGACACAGGACAGTTTTTTCATCCCATGCCATCACTCTGCTAAGCAACTAACCTCCTCAATACTGTTAATCTACCTAGTAGGGGTGTATCATTATTATCCTTCTCATCTTTCCTATTATATTTTACCTATTAGCTATTCTCTTATTTGTATGACAATTAACTTGTTGTTTGTATCCTACAATCCATAGTATTTAGTACCCTAAATGATTTATTTAGTACCCTAGTATGACTGGTAGATTGCTTAGTTGGAATTCTATAACTGCTCTATGCCTATAAAAAATGTATCTTAGGACATGATGAATGCATTTTTATGACATGATGAATGTGTTCATGACATGATGAATGTATTTTATGATTATGATAATAACTTATCACTTGTAGCTTATATGTACACTGAGAGGATCTGAACCAGAGACAAATTCCTTGTGTGTCCAATCACACTTGGTCAATAAAGAATTCTATTCTATTCTATTCTATTCTATTCTATTCTATTCTACTCGAGTCGAGTCGAGTCGAGTCGAGTCCTATTCTATTCTATCAAAAGGAATGGAACACGGTGTCTTGTGTGCTTAGGATGCTAGGTTGGAGACTGCCAAGCTTGCATTCAAGAACCAAATCGGGTGGAGTGTGAGCTTCCATTCTTCACTCTAGCTCCTGCCAGGGACATGAAAGGAGCTCCGCAACTGGGCATTCCCCCACCAGACAACAGTGATGTCACCAGATAATCCTTTCCATCAGGGAAGCGTCTCAGTGCTTCTGACACAAGCGCAGTGCGATCAAAAGGAACACTGGGAACGTTTACAATTTAACTTCCATTTCAGAGTCAGCTCTGCGGGGACACTCAAGGCTTTGGAGGGGGCAGACAGAGGTGCGTTTTCAGATTATACCCCTTCAATCAAATGAATCCCAGGGTTGTGCACAGTAATTAAGAGCACAGTACAGTGGGTTGCATCCCGACAAGGTTATCTTTAGAGTACAGACAGAGAAATCAAGAAAACAAGTTCATTGTGTTTGATTAAAGATCAGAGAGCCTCCTCCGAGGCTGATGAAATCTGCACCCAGACCTATAGCGGCGAGAGAAGAAATGTGCACCTCTTACCTCTGTGCAATAATGTTTCTCAAGCCTTTGGCTCTCCTTCTGCTTCTGGCATGTCAAGGAAACAATGGACACAATGGTGTTGTTGCTCCCAGCGGTCTCCTGAGAAGTTGTCCAAGACAGAGAGGCCGTGGTGGAGCTCAGCACCGTCACCACAACATCCTGAGGCTTTTCTGTCAGCTCTTCTATCAATTCCCCTGTAGGACCTAAGATATCAGCAGAAGCCAGAAACCGTGGTGGTCACCATTAACAGTTCTCCATCTCTCTAGCTGAAATAACATTTAGTTGCCTCCAGACTTAGCTTGTCAAGAACAGTTACACAGAGTTGACCTATGAAGATCTGGAGTGAGAGGAAGAACGATGGCGTCCGCCCCACAAAACATTACTATTCACTCGCTACTCAACAAGACTTGCTCTGTGGACTCCTAAAGTAAGGCATTTGTTATATTTACCCAGCATGCTTAACCAAATCCATTAAAATCTCCCTGCATTTACATGTTAAACGTTATTACAGGTAGTCCTCAACTTACAGTAAGTAGTTCATACAGTGATTATTCAATGGCACTGGGAAAAGCGACTTATGACCATTTCACACCTGTAGAACCATCGCAACATCCCAATGGTCATGTGGCCAAAATACAGCTGTTTGGCATTTGACTCATATTTATGACGGCTGCAGTGTTCTGCGGCCACAGGAAAATCTTTGGTGACCTTCTGACAAGCAAAGTCGATGGGGAATCCAGACTCACTTAACAACCGTGTGACTAACTTAACCATTGCAGTGATTCACTTAACAACTATGGCAAGGAAGGTCATAAAACGGGGCAAAATTTGCTTAACAACTGTCTTGCTTAGCCACAGAAATTTTGGGTTCTATTTGTGGTCGTAAGTCAAGGACTACATGTGTTTTTAACCTTGGTTTGGTTTGAAGATCTGGACTTAAGGCGTCATATAAACCAAGCCTGTTCGATTAGTTTTGGGTTCAGTGTACTATATAAACTAGAAAAATGGTAAATTCACTAATAAGATGAGCGGACAATATCTGTAGCTCGGATATAGGATGAAGGTGGAAGTTTGTTCTCCAAGCTTGTGGGTTGGTATCTGAATGTTTCGTTGCCAGGCAAGGTAACACCTTCAGCAGATTTTTAGGGGGGTATCCATGTTGGGGTTCTATTTATAAGGGATTGGCGAGGCCAGTAGGTGTTGTTAGCAGGTTACCAGGTGACTGATAGGATCTAGTGATGGGTCTTGTGAGGGAGTAGGGGTGAGTTGCATAGGGAGATGGACCTGTGATGGGTCTTCTGATAAGGAAATCAGGTGAGGGTCATTGGGAGGTGAAGTGCTGGGTGGGGGGTGTGTGGGTTGGTTGAAGGCTGTTGCCATTGCTGAAGGTTATTCTGCGAACATGCCCACGGGCAGATGCTGCAGTCCTTCCATCGCAGAGCAAGTCATAGAGGAGGTGTTAGTGTGATAAGCCCCTTCAGAGAGTGGTGGCTGATTTGGGAGATGAACTGGGAAGGCAGTAGATGGCAGACAAGCTCCAATTTGCCACTTCTACTATCTTGCCAGTCAAAGGAACTGCATCATTCTGGTTGAAGATAGAAGGTGGTCCTCAATTGCTTCTCTGTGGTTCCTTAACAAGATAGCCATAAGAATGAGAATCCTCTAGCTGAGTAGAAAGGATAAGGATATATGTGTTTGTGTGTGTTTATATGTACAAGAAATAAGAGGATATATAAAGATAAAGCCAGAAACATTCCTTTTAAATTTAATGGGGAAAGACTTCGATTTGTGGGGGAAACTTTGATGTTAAATAAGTTGGCGACAGCAAGATTACTTTATGCACAAAAATGGAAGGACACTTTGATTCCCACAATGGATGAATGGCTACAAAAGTTAATGGTGTTAACTCAGATGGCTAAATTGACTGCCCTAATTAAAAGAAAAAAACACTATTACTTTTATTTCTACTTGGAAACCACTTCTGGACTTTGTGCTTGAGGTGGGGGGAAAAGTGAAACTTTGATTTTGGGTTTTACTGATTTGATAGGTTTGTTGTTATAGAAATGACTGGTTTCTACTACTGTGTAAAAGTAAAAAGTTGAGGTTTGTTATCTTATTCTACTGCACCAAAGGAAGTCATAAGTCAATGCCTTTTCTTTCTTTTTTTCTTTTTCTTTACACTTTTCCCTTCCCTTCTCCCTCCCTTATTTTCCTTCTATTTTCTTTTGCATTGGTGTATTTTATATTATAAACTAATTTTAAAAAAAGAAAAGAAAGAGGAGGATATAGTAGTGAAGGAGAGGCTGATAGGTAGAAAGTGAAGACAGTTCTTTCCGAGATGGATCTGAATTAAATAGCATCATCCGAGGGTTGCATACAATGCTGCCTTTTATGATTACTTTGCTTGCAAGCAAAGCAAATATTATAAAGATGCAACACACCACCAATGTTCTCTCATGCAAAAGAAGTTGTATCAGCTCATGTTGTCCCCAGGACTATTAATGGCCCAGGTAGATAGCAGGATGGGATGGAAATTAATAAGTATTCAACACAAGCAGATAAAATAGAAAGAATATTTATCACCGATGAACCAGAACATTAACTAGCTATAGGTCATTTTTATTAGTGATTTATAGTGTTTTACAGCATCACCCAACCATTGTTGTCCCAATAAATCATAATGAAGAGACACTTTATCTTGCCACAAAGATAGTCGGATGAAGCTATAAGATGCTGTAAATCACTAGCGAGAAAATGACTGTGACTTTTTTTTTTTACAGCTATCCATATGCATCATACGAGTATCTAAACTTACTAATATAAAAATGAAGGGTTTGGGTAGATTGGCTTTCCCGTGCTTCACACGACCCAGAGGAACTAAATGTTGTAACCGATAATGTATATTTTCCTGGTTCGTTCAGATCAGTGACAAATTCGTGAACGTCTTCTCCAACTGTCAGGAATTCCGTGAAGTTCTCTAAATCAAGATAGGAGATGATATATGTGAGAATCAACTGCAATTGAAAAGATTTTGGTCAAAAAAAAAACTATTCGAATTGCTTAAGTATGCTAATTTTCTGTTCTTTTAGGATATTCCTCTAACAGTTAGGAATAGCTGTAGCCAAGGTTTCCACATCGCACACACATGCTAGTCATGTCCGACTTTAAGGGCGGTGCTCAACTCCGTTTCAAAGCCGAAGAGCCAGCGCTGTCTGAAGACGTCCCCCAGGGTCATGAGGTTGGCATGACTAGATGTCGAAAGGCGCACAGAGCGCTGTTCCTTTCTCACCGAAGTGGTCCCTATTTTCCTACTAGGATTTTCACATGCTTTCAAACTGCTAGGTTGGCTGAAGCTGGGGCGAGTAACGGGAGCTCACTCCGTTAGTTGAATTAGTTATCAAGGAATGCATTCAAACTAACATAAAACTGAAAGCAATAGGACATCTGAAGAAAGCATTTTTCAACAGTGGTCCAATAGTTTTCAAAGTAAAAGGGAAAAGAAGAGTGATTAGACTACACTATATTAAAAAAAATAACATTATTTTAAAATATGATACATTTTTAAATGTTTATATTTAATTATGCTTTCAAGGGAAACAAGGAGCGTCTTGGGTAAGAACAATAAATCAAACTAAGACAAAAGTCAAAGAACTTAGTTATAGCAACAACAATAGCACTTAGACTTATATACCGCTTCACAGTGTTTTACAGCACTCTCTAAGCGGTGTACAGAGTCTGCCTATATTGCCACCAGCAATCTGGGTCTTCATTTTACCAATCTTGGAAGGATGGAAGGCTGAGTCAACCTTGAGCCAGTGAGGATCGAACTCTTCACAGTGAGCTGAATCAGCCTGCAATGCTTCATTCTAACCCCTGCGTCACCATGGCTCAAGTTCATTTTGATTATATATCAAAAGAAGCCAAAATATTTCAAGGCTGTCTTAATCAAGCTATTCTTATTATAAAATCCAATTATGTAGAAAGAAAGTCTCCACTTCTGCATTTTTAAACCAACATAGTTTGATTTGGTTCAGTCTGGAACTGTACTTGTATGTGGGGTTAACCTTCAGGGATAATATTCTGAATTATGTTGCTTGTAATGTTACCTTCTCTCTTAATGCGAATATGGAAGCCATCAAATGCTGTGGGTGGCTTCGGAGGTAACCAGCTCAATACCATTTGCACTGGAAGGAATGGTGGAGGTCCTGGCGTAGGCCTTTCAAGTTCTATAGCTGGGATGAGGTTCTCATAGACCCTTGGAACTGCGTTAACAAACTCATCCTCGTCTTCAGATTCATTAGTCCACCAATCTGGCTGAGCTGTGCTTTCATAATCACTGCTGTTAGGGTGATAATCAGGCCAAACATAGGAAGCATTAACTGTTGGCAGCTCAGACATCTCATCCAACACAGGCGTGACTTTCTCCTGCCCATCAGCATTCTGTGTCTCCAAGAAGGCTTGTTCTGGGGAATTCCCACTGTGCTCTTCTTCCCAGTTCTCATGGCTATCCTTGCGGACAATGTGTACAGAAATGTTTCGTGGTGGATACGGAACTGAAAAAGATCAGAATTTAAAAACATTCACTTGCTGTCCTAGGTTTGTGGGGTCAGGAGGGAGCCGCGCACAAGGGATGCATGGTTTTAAGCATCTGGTCAACTGAGGCAGTGATTTTCATAAGCCATTTAAGAATTAATTGGAATTTGTCGATAATTCTCTACAGATATATGCCAGCACAATCTGTCCTTTTCTGCACATGGGGTAGAACCAAATGAAGCAACTTTTCCAGATGTTTGCCACAACTCTTAAGGAGACTAAGGGGAGGCTTAAGAGACTGTATAATCCCATCTTGTTTATGTATTAAAATAATAATAAAAAAGGAAATGCATCACCTAAAAAAAGAACAAAAAAGTATACAGTTTTCATAAGAGCTGCATAGGATTATATCTATGAAGAGGCACAGCTTCAGAAAGACTTCCTATAATCTTTCTAAAACTACCCTGTAAAATTAAAATCTCAGCTTCCTTTCTGGGCGCCATTTCGTCAGCCCATTCCATTGTGTAATTTACAGAATGGACAAAGCTTGGCTAATCGTGAGCTTCATTAACTTCATTTTTTTAACTGAGCTGAGGATTTGAGTAGGCAGCAAAAGCATGCGAACAGGGAGAGGGCATCCAAATGCAAGATCAGGGCTGAGATTTCTGATTTTTCTGGTTTTGGGTGACCGAGATTGTGTTATACTATTTTACAATTTTTGTATGTTTCTTACCTCATAAAGGCAAGCAATGCGGGTTTTTTGGGTAAATTCCACCAGAAAAGGTTTCAAGGTGCACTCCAAACTCCAAAGTGTTGACGGTGGTTGGGATCAGAAAATGCTTTTGGCCCCCAAACCACTAATTGCTGACAGCATCTAAATTGGTGCTTTTCAATCTTGGCAACTTGATGATGTGTGGACTTCAAGTCCCAGAATTCTCTAGCATACTAGGCTAGAGAATTCTGCTAGATAAAAGCTCAGAGAAAGCAGAGTCTGCTCAGAGGACACACGCATAGCAACTTTTATGCATCTCCTGCCTTCTAGGTGGCTTGGATTATAATTACCAGAATTCCTACCGTAGATAGGAATTCTGGGAGTTATAGTTCAAACCATCTAGAAGGAGCCAGACTAGGAAGGCTGACCTAAAAATTATGAGAAAAGCAAACAAACATTTGATGGCAGCGCTAAGCTGACCCAGAGAATGAATTGATGGTAATCTTTTACCACTGCTCAATCTTTGTGGTAAAGAATTTTGAAAATCTTCTAAAGAACTTTCTTTCCTAATTTGAAATGAAAATGCTAATATTGGAGCATAACATGCATAATCTCAAAACAGGTTACAGATTCCATTCAAATTCATTTTCAGTAAGATAGTTCTGTTTCTATTCTATTCTATTCTATTCTATTCTATTCTATTCTATTCTATTCTATTCTATTCTATTCTATTCTGCCTTTATTCTTCCTGGCTAAACTTGAAGACTTGGGAACTAAAGAAAGGAAATGAGGGTAAAATGTGTCACCTCCTTATCACATTATGTAAAATTGATCCAGAGAACATGAACAAGGGGTGCTTTGTCTTCCCTGCAATACGTCCTCGGTGAGATTGTTGCTAAAATTAAATCATCTCTCCCAGACTGACCACTGGGAGATGCTCTTGTTAGAAAGTATAGTGTAACAGTTTGCAAACTGAAAATAGATCATATGATTCCTGAGTTTGTATTGTCCATGGAGAGAAGAAATTTGCTTCATCTGTGAGCTAAGAAGGTCTGTTGGAAGGGTTGTCTGGAAGCCCTTTGGAAAAGGTCCAGATAAGAAAACAGATCTGAGAAGAAATGCCTAGAACTCTCGTTTGTTGGTCTGTTGAGTTTGTTTTAAAGAGAAGAGAAAACAGGAGATTTTCTTGCAGATCCTAATTAGCAGTTAATACTTGGTTTGCACTAGATTGGGGAAATATAATCTAAAAATCATAGATACACAAACTCATATTACCTGTCCGATGTTGCTTCGGTTCATGTTTTACCCCACTATATTCCACCAGCGTGGTTTTATTAAATGTTGCTTCAGATACCAGCTGAAACGTGATATTGCTGTAACATATTCCAGGCAGCCAGTGATTGAAAACCGTTTTGCCTTTAAAGAAATCTGTGGAGTGGTAAATGAATGCTGCATGTTGAATTAGCTCATTCAAATTCACAGCCCTGAGGACTGTTTGTCACTGTCATGAAGATTTAAATAAGAATGTAAACTATTAGTAACATTTGAGTCTCTTATGCTCTTATTCCAGTCTCTCTTTTTCTGGTTGTCATAAGTCCTTAGAAGCTCAAGCCAAAGAAACAAATTTGAAATCTGGCACAGTTATTACAGCTGGCAACATGAACTGAGTGATAACAAATATTTCAAAGAGGAGATGATATAATCTTCTTGACATGATCTGCATGAAATTGGCCAACTAGCTAAGGGACACATTTCCCAAAATATAAATAAGCCAAACATATAAAACTGATTGTCAAGTAAGTTCTGTCAGGAAGAGATAAACCTTATGCTTCAGGATCTACTTTCTTTTTGGTTTTAAACCCTGAAAACAAGTCAAAACAATTCAGATTATAGAACGGAAAATTCTAATAATATTCCCAATGGGAAAATTCAGTCTTTTCATATAAATATTCATCCTTAGTTCTGTCCTTCAAATCTCTTAATTGTTCTTATTAATAACTGGGAGTTAGGCAAAATTGGCTAACTTATTGCAAATCAGTCAAAAGAAGCATGTATGTATGTATGCATGTATGCATGCATGTATGTATGTATGTATGTATGTATGTATGCATGCATGCATGCATGCATTCATTCAATCAATCAATCAATCAATCAATCAATTTTTATAGCTGCCCATCTCAATCATTGGCAGTTTACAGTTCCAAAACTATAAAAACAACTTAAAAATAAAAAAACAATTAAAACTTCCAAAACAAATATACACAACAGATGAGATAGTCAACTAGTTAGAAATAAAGCCTAGGAACAAAGCTCTTAATACATTCAGTGCCCCAAAGCTTGAAACACAGTCGAATGTTTAAAGCCAAGTTTTCAAGCTGACAGTATAGTGCAGTGGTAAAGATGCTAAACCTGGACTTGAAGACCCAGGTTCAAATCCACTCTTAAAAAGGTAACTTTGAGCTAGTTCCTCTATCATGGTTCCACATAACTCACAAGATTTAGCTGCATGGAAGGTAACAGAAGGGGAAATAGGGATCTATGAAACTAACATATCAACAAAGAGCAAACAGATATCCCCTGTCCCAGGCAGTCCCTTAAGAAAAAAAGAAGTATTTTTTGCAAGACATCCTGACAGAAATGGGGCGGAAAGAAGTAATCAACAGCAAGCATTCTCACAAGGTGCTACACAATGTTAATATGTCAATGGACAAAAATCACATTGAAATGTTAAATGTTCAAAATTAACATTTTAAAATGGCTGCAAGAGTTAATGCAAGGAAAATGAGAACTGGCAAGCAGAGCTTTTTTATCTATTTAACGTACATGTGGGCATACATGCGTGCATGAACACAAATAATTGTCTCCTTGAAGTCCATTTTGGTCCCTGGTAGACGCATCCATGAAGTTTTCTTGTACAAGTACAGATGTGGACTGCTGTTGCATTCCTCCAGACTTTTTTTAAAAAAATAAAAAATAAAAATAAAACTTCCCAGTCTATCCTTCAGTCTTGGGGAGGGAATGTTTCCTTGTATGATTCCACTGATAGAAAAATACTGATGGTCCCAACATGGCTTTTGAAGGATAACTCCCAAGGTTGTTTTTATTTCAGTCCCCATTCTACTCACTTGCTCTTACTGCAGAATTGTTGCTGTCTATTTTTAATGCAGGCAGTTCTCAACTTATGGCTGGTCACTTAGCGTTCAACTGACATCACAGTGGAATTTCCCAGGAATACTTACCACCCGAATTCAAAGTTCTGATAACCAGACACCCCGCCCCTCACAGTCATGTGATTTTGGTTACTCTGCAACGAGGCCACATTTATGGCCATTTGCAGCATCCCGCAGTCACATGATCACGATTTACAACATTTCTTTGCTAGAAACTGGCGTCTACATCTGGTCTCCAGCAAAAGCTCCCATTGCAGACAGTGGGTTTACTTAAAGAGCACTGTGTTTGCTTTACAACCCCCACAAATAAGGCCATGTAATTGATCACAGTCATGCTTAACGACTGGTGTGACTTGTAATTCTAGACCTCAATTACATTTGTAGGTTGAGGATCGCCTATATGCTTGATATGGGGTTTGAAGGTTTTTATACCTTGTCGAAGAATTCCTCCTTCAAAGACTTCATGATCTCAGAGATGGTTTTAAAAAACCCAATCGATAAATATAAACGAAAGGATTGCTCAAATCCACACACACGACAACACACACTCCTCCTCAATTGCTCTGGCACATAATTTGTCTTGATTTTTAAGACGCACTTTTCACCCACCTTTGTATAACATTGTCCGATATTCTCTTCCTTCCCAGTAGCTTATGTTCACCCGGGTGAAAACGTTATACTTCTCTGGATATTGGATTTCAAACAACACTTCTGTTTCAGGTGATGGTTTATAATCATAGATGGAAACTCTGGTTACAGGTAGAGGTTCTTGGAAAGAGAGATAAAATGAAAAGAAAAAAAGTGACTTGAGACATCAAGAAAATGGTAGTGCCGTTTTTGCAATGTTTTGGGACTGACCGCGGCACCAACAACTGAAGTGGAGAAGGCCCCCTCTGGGGCAAGTAACGATGGTTACATTACCCACTTACTGTGTTTTTCTCTCAAAACACATCCATTTATCCGTAATGCACCTGCAGCGTTCAGAGAAGATGTATGTAGATTGTACTTCACTATAATATGGTTCGAATCAGTTTGAGCTAAACATTCTCTCTCAGCCCAGCATTCTGATTGGATTATTATAGGCTTACACCCCATCTTGAGCTCTTAAGAGAGAAAAAGATGAGCTATCAACGCAATCGATCAATAGATAAGTAGTGCACCAACTGAAACAGCAGTTCCCAGCCTGACAACCCTCCAGATGGTTATGACATGTAACTCCTAGGATTACACTGAGTGAGAATCCTGAAAACTGCAAACCTAACCTAATTTGGAAAACAGACAGCAAAGGCGTTTTACAAGCTGGCAGAGAAAGAAAAGGCATCTCGGATGGCCATTTCTAGCTTATTAGTTTTCAACAGCAAGGCAGACCCTGGATGGGATTTGAACCTGGGCTGGATGACATGCTAGGCTAATATCTTAGTCACTGAGCCACAGGTTCTCCCTCTCTTTATTGTCTTATACCAGGGGATCTATAAGCCTTTTTCTTATGAGGCACCTGTTTTTTTTCTGAATACAGAAGGACTTCCTTTGCTTTTCAGTCCCAGGCTAGTAAGCTGGTCTGTAAACTAGTAAGCTAGTTAGCCCCAAGTTAATAAGCTAGAAATGGCCACACAAGACTCCATTTTTTTCTTTGTCTGCTTGTAAAACTTCTTTGCTGTCTATAAAAAAGTATGTAGCCTAGCCCCTAATCTGGGGCTCAAAGGCAAAGGTAGTAGCCTAATCCCTTCTATATCAGAAAAAAAGCCAGCCTTGTTAAAAAAAAGGCTGATATTTGGAAAATGTTTGGTTGAGGACCTGGTGATACAGTATTTGATCATACCACTACAAACCCTCCATAATCTTTAGCCAGACCCTCTCACTAAACCCAAATCTATCTCACAGGTTTTTTGTGAGGATTAAGGATGAATAAGCATTCCTGAGTTCTGAAGGAAAAAATGTGAACTGAAGAATGAAGAGGTGGAAAGATCAGTTCTTTGAACCTGTCTGGATAAAGGAAAGGAACAGAGATCACCCACAAGTTTTCTAGATCAGGGATCCCCAACCTGTGGGTTGCATCCTACTACCAGACTGTGGCCCATTCGTAACTGGCCCACGTGAGTGGTGGGTCAGTGTGCACAGGTATGTATGTGTGTGCACAGCCCACTCACCTGAGTGGTGGGCATTGGATCACAACCCCACTCATGTGAGTGGTGGGTTCAGACCCTCCCCACTGGGCTGCCAACTCAGAAAAGTTGAGGAACACTGTTCTAGATAGCTGCTCTTTGGGTGACTTTGAGCACTGGAAGACAAGGGAATAACCATCTTACTCAAAACATAGTCAGTGTTTTTAAAAGAACACTCATACTTTTTTAATCACATTCAGAAATTGCTTAACAACTACTTTTCAGCTATTAGAAA
>JANHFO010003090.1:42772-58649 GCA_032468095.1 Pareas carinatus | reverse complement strand
TATATTTCAGTGAGAGGCAAAACTGTAAGTAGGTCTTATTTTCGGAGGATGCCTTACTTTCGGGGAAACAGGGTAGTGAGGATCGAGGTAGAATATTTTCTCCTAAAATGATTTTTTTTCCCAGCCATTTTTTCTGGGCTGTAAGACTAAAAATAACAAATGGGGAGAAGAAGAAATATAACAGAAGAAAATATCCATGGAGGGGTTTTATTCCTTGAGAGGGGACAGCTCTGTATCCTTCTTCCATTAAATCATAATTTTCCTTTAGCGATGGAACATTTCCCTTCTTTTTCAAAACCCTTTTCTTTTGACTTTTTTGTGTGGATTACTTTAATTTTCAATGTATTTCTATTATTAAAATAAATACATAAATGAAGGTGGTTAGATTTCTATTACTTATTTGCCCAGGCTTATAGGCCAGTCTATTATAAACTGATTCCAATGGGGCTTATGTTTCCAAGATTGAAGAAAAGATTAAAACAATAAACAAACATAAAACTACAACAATTGGCATTAAATTGTCTTCCTAGGAACAAGGCCAATAAAAACTTTGATGTATTGCAAAGAATAAAGTCTCAATATTGAAGGTGTTTATTCCTCTCCTTGGGTTTTGATGAATATCAAGTTCTCAGATCAAAAGAAATCATTAAAATGTGTAGTGAGAATTCAGTCAGAACATCTCTATGCATTTAATGAAATGATCTGCAACTCATGAAAACTTTTGTCTTAAATGTGTTAGTTGGAATAGGTGCTACATGCATGTTCCCTTGTATGTAATATGTTTCTTCTTTTGGTACTGCAGCATCTCAATTTGCAGTCAAGTTTTGAGAGGCTCCTTAGGACCCATATCCTACATTGTGTATTCCTGGTCTAATTCAACATTAGCTCAACCTTGATTACAGGACAGTTCCATGCAGAGAAAGAAGTAGTTCAACTGCTACCTGCTTTTGTCAACTAAATATTTTGTTTGTTTACTTGTTCATTTGTCTGCATTCTACCTTTACTGCTTTTACAAATAATTCAAGGTGGCAAACATATGCAACACACCTTCCTCCTCCTATTTTCCCCACAACCCTGTGCGGTGTGTAGGGCTGACAGAGAATAACTGGCTCAAAGTCATCCAGTTGACTTTCATGGCTAAGGCAGGACTTGAACTCGTGGTCTCCCACTTTCTAGCCTGGAACCTTAACCTCCAAACTTAGCAAATAGACCAAATCACCAGACAAACAAATATGCCAGGAATTTAACCAGGAATGTTATGCAACAGCCCTGTGTAATCTTCAACTCAAAATTCTCATCTTCACCAACTAATTATGTGGTCTTCTGCATGCAGTTATTACTGCTCTGTCCCTCCCAACATACTCACATATACATTCATACTTATAATGGGAGGTGGGAATAATGCTTCTTGCTTCACAAGGCCATTATTGAGATTACTGTGACAATACACCAGAAGAATAGTGATAGCTCACAAAACTTTCCCTTTTTAAAATAAAATGTATTAATCCAAAAATGTTCTATCAGTCTCCTGATTTATAGCTACTATAGTTTGGGTCTCCTTCTACAATGAGACACGCAAAGTATTTTGAATAGCTTATAAAAATGTGTTACACAAATATGAAGCATTCATTCAAGCAATTAAGAGAAAAAAAATATTAAACTGTAATGTCAGATCAGCCAAGGAATCTGTCTTGAAGGGAAATAATCCATTTTGGCATGATATCAGCTCTGTAGGCACCCACCTACTCAGCTACTTATGAAGCACTGGCAATTAAAGTGACGCATTTCTTCAGTACATAAGGATACACAAATAAGTACAAGATGAATTATACAGTTCAGCTGAAATGTTCCTACCCACGCAGGTCTTACTGAAAACCCAGGACAATACAAACAGAGAATACAGATGACATCATCTAATGGATCACCTTACTAGAAAAAGAGTAATCCCTGTAGTGCTGTTCTTGAGTGTTATCTGCTATCAGAACTCTATGTCAAGTTTATTCTTTGTCATAGAGTATCCGAGCAAGTGTAGGTGTGTGTCTGTACCTATACTAATCAAACACATACTGTATATATATTTAGTCTTGCAGATAAACCTGAGAAGTCTACTCTTTCCCTGCTAATCATGAATACAAACTATTCAGCAATATAGTCATTTAATTCATGCACAAACAATGTTGTCTGAGGCTATAATGCTGCAAATTTCCTCTCTGGCTATTCCCCATAAATTTCCCGGAGGAAATGCATCAACCCCACAATGTGTCAGAATATTTCAGCACCATGGACAGAGAGCAAGGGTTTTTGCTTTGGGTGAGAAACATAGGCGAGTTCCAGTTGTAATTACCTCTAAGGGAGGCTCAGGTGTCTTTATGGCACCTCGTTCATCTTTACTTCATGCTGCATTTCTGCAGTATAAGAATCAAAGCCATTCATCACAATTCTGCTCTGAAGCACAAGGACACTATTATGCTATGATGTCCTCACAGTAGGGTGATGGAAGAGCCAAGGATATGGAAAGTGGAGATTGACAAGAACTATTGCCAATAACGGCCTGACCAACCTCCAAACCCATCCAACTCCAGTACTACACACTGGAAAGCGGAGGCTTTGCCACTGAGCTGCAGCCCAGTTCAGCCAGAGGACAATCCCACCACCCAATATTGATGATGGTATGGGATCACAGTTGAATAGCATTGATCCAGGAGCGGTATCAAAGTCCCACCTGGTCATTCCCATTGTCTTATATCAGGGTGAAAGAAAACAGTGCAATCTGTTATAGAAATGTTTTACCTTCCACAGCTGTGCAAGAACAATTGAATATTGAACTGCAGTGTAATTATTACATCATCACTTGGATTTTTTTTTTTTGGCCAGAACATAATTGGTCCCTATAGTGGGAATCTCTAGAGTTTCCTTCAGCTGTAATCCCCCCTCCTCCTTTTCAACCTGATGCTCTGTTTTGTAAAACAACTCCTGAGCCAAATATTGCTGAGTGGTATTTTTGGTGAAAAGAATAAATTTAGTAGGTATATATATATAGTGCTTTGAAGCTCTTGTTCTCAATATGGCCAGCTCCATTTGCTCCAACATATATTTTTTGTCTTTGATAATACAGCAATACCTTTTATTGTGCAGGATCCGACTATTGTGTGGAAGCCATCTTCCTGACTCGAGGAGACCTCGCCAAAAGTAAGTCAGAACATCTAAATAATTTAGCTCGGTTTTTCAAGAAGAAAAACATTATTTAGACTTGCCTTGACCGAAGCAATTTATATTCATTTTTTTAAAAAAATACAAATGCAATAATAAGCTTTGAAACCAGCATGGACACTCACTCAGTACTGAGCAACATCAGTCCAAAATGGCAATAGCATTTAGATTTATATACTGCCCCATAGCACTTTATAGCATTCTCTGGATGGTTTACAATGTAGAAAAGTTATTTGCACATTGCCCCCAACAATCTGAGTCCTCATTTTACTGATCTTGGAAGAATGGAAAGTTGAGTAAACTTTGAGTCACTTCAGGATCAAACTCTAGGCTGTGGTCAGAGTTGACCTGCAATACTGCACTTTAACCATTGCACCACCAGGGTTCTTCTTATACCTTGATGAGTTATTGCATACTCTCTGGGTAGTTTACAATGTAAGCATGGTTTGCATATTGCCCCCAAATGGGTCCTCATTTTTCCAACCTCAGAAGGATGAAAGGCAAAGTCAACCTTGAGCCCCATCAGGATCAAGCTGTGGGCTGTGTTAGCCTGTATTCTAACCATTGTGCTGCCATAGTTCACTCTTCACTGCTCTGTGCAAAAATACAAGGATTGACGCTGCTCTAAACTCCGAAAGAGAAGCTATTCCTCAAACTATGGGCCACTGCTAAGAAACCCTGCCCCATGCTTCCACTGGTTCTCATATGTCAGGGAGATTCAGGATCCCCAACCATGGATGAATCAATGATTGGGCCATTAAATGTATTAATAATCTCAAGGTAGCCTCTTGGCCAGACCATCTGAAGAATTCTGTGTGTTGCAGTCCCAGAACTTTCTAATGGCACCAGATGGGGATATCTAGTGAAGGTTCACACTGCTGATGGAAGTCAGGATAAGAGCATCAGTAACGAAAGAGTTATTCCGAGCAGGTGGCCTACAAATGTAATTAAGGAATAAAGAAATAAAAGAACATTTCCCTTGAGTCGAACTTGGGTTTTAGTAATCACATGGATGCATCCATGTTGTTTTCTTGCCAACAGTACAGAAGTAGATTGTTCACTCTGCTAAAATAAAAACTATTTGATTTTCTTTGTTAAAATATCTGCACAGTGATCACTGGACCCCAGTCAAAGTGAACCGGGAGTTCCAAGCTTAGATCAAGGAAGATAGTATAGAAACAGAAAGAAAATGACATACTCATAATACATAATTAATCACATAATATAGCCCCCAATTGTACATCACTAAATGAAGCAAATACTTGGAGCCAAAAATGGAGACTGATACTTATTTCTTTTTGTTTCCCTAGCCTACCCCACTAAGAGGAAAGCTGGGCATTCTGTCTGCACCTGATTGAACAATCCATTTATTGTGATAAGCTGGTCCTGCTTCATGCTTTCTCTTGCTTGGCAGATTTCGTCTCCTATCTCTTTGTGCACTCCTTGCTTCAGAGACAACTGTAATTAATTGCAGCATCAGAAAGCAATCTGCATTCCTTGCTTGTTAGTTGTCTTACATGGCTGAATATACTATATTAATATTAAAAACAGAAAGGATCGATGTCTTGTTTTCCTCCATGTGCTAGCGGAGAATAAAATTCCAATTTCTAAAACACAGAAGATGCCCACAAGACAGCCTTTTCCCCTTTTCCCTGGTTCTTTTTGGTGATCCCCAACCAAATATTAATCAGATTTCAGTCTGCTTGGTTTTTTCAGGCAGGTCCTATGAGCTGAAATGAAAGCAGTAAGCCAAAGCTATTGATAAAAGAGCATAGATTTTTTTTCTCCCACTGTCTCTTCTCTTCCACATTCTCTTCCTAGGTCAGAACCATGGATCCAGGATGTGCATTGCGCAAGGCAAGAGATGAAAATAGTTCAATATGTGGGCAATAATATCAATTTTGGAGAAAGTCTTCCTTGTTCTGCTTCATTAAATTTGGGCTTGCCATTTCAACAGAAACCTGACAATTTGAGAAGCTTCTCTGATTCCTTTCTGCAGTGTTATGACTCCTACCTTTGCCTCCCTCTCATGTGGCCCATAAGAGATTAAGCAACGGAGCAGATAATTGGATTGAAGAAACGAGAGGAGCCATATCATCTTTGTCTTCCACTTGAACAGACAGGTAACACCTGGGAACTCTAATTAAATATCTGAGTATCCACATGTTGCCTTTTAATTTTAGCTTACTTTACTGTTCTAAAGGCATGGGGTAATACATAAAACTACAGCACTGGATATGTCCAATTAAAATGAAAATCAACAGTACAAAGTCACTACAGTAACCTTATTATAACCACATAAACCAAGATCTCAAATAGAGAGGCAGAATGCTTTTAATTGCTCCTGATATATAAAAATTTGTTTCGCTTTGATTACATGTTCTGTACTAATGGCCAAAAATCAATATAAAATAGAAATGAATTAACACAAGGGACAAGAGACGACTTCTTTGTATTGGCTTGCAACTGAAATGTTTCTTTGTCAGAAAACAAAAATTGCACCATGTTTGATCAGTTTTAAATATGTGTGCCCAGTTCCATCCAGGAAATCATTTTAATAATGGACTTGCCCTACATCCCTTGAATCAAAAAAGTCTTCTGTTAGATGCAAAGCAAAAAGAACAGGGAGAGGGCTAAAGAAAAGTGGATTAATGGGATCCATTCTTTTCACAACATAATACAACCAATCTCTTTCAATCATCTTCAGACTCGTCAATGAGAGATCCTCCCTTTGTTTCATACATGGGGAAATAAATCTATTGCTAAATAAAATGGGGAAACGATAAATAGGATTGCATGAAAAAGAGTAACCCCTTGATAGCAAGAAGAATAGATTTTTGGCCATGCTCTTGTTTGGCGATGTGAAAGTGGAAACTGAAATTTTCCTAAGGCAACAAAATAACAAAACCAGACAAAGACATGGGGATATATACCAACTCTAAGCCTGTAGAACAGAGGCTGGTAATTGGTTTAAGCCAAAGAATGTCTGGATTCTCACCCTCATCCTCAAATTACATGAAAAACTTTGAAAACTCCTTATGAGAACTTGTGTGAAAATACTCACTTTCTGCAAGATTTGGGGCTGGGGGGAACAAGGGTTAGAGGTTAGCTCTCCATTGTTTTTTAAGAAATATATGGGTAGTCTCTGTCTTTCCATTCTTTTCCATAAATCTCTTGACAATCCATAAAAATGGAAATAACATCTGAAATTTTCAGCCCTATCTATTGTGGGAGGAGAATTCTTAGGGCCATGTGCTGTGAGGCTCAGCCCAAGAAAAACATAGATCAATCCAGTCAAACTTTAGTTCTTTATTTGCTTATAGCCAATTGACAGGAGCTTGCCAGATTAAACCAATATAACCTCACCTTAATGGACACACCCTGAAGATTCTAGGGAGTGGCTATCCTAACTCTCTGTCTCCAATCCAGCTTCAGGCTATGTTGTCTCTCCCACTTCCCTGGACTGTGACCCCCCTCCTGGGAAATTGCCACTTCACTGTAGTCCATCACAACACTTCCCCTTCATGGGACAATCTATCACAGGTGCAGCCTGAACATTGTGGGCAATTCACCTCTGATTTCTCCCAACCAGACCAATCCAATAACTGAAGGATGGATGGATTATATCCATTTGTATGGAGTCCCAATTTCACACTCATGACTCAGAGCAGCTCACCATGAAGCAACAGTTTTTTAAAAATAAAATTGCAAACAAACAAACAAACCCTTACCCATCATCATCAGCCATCTACAAATCACCAACACAAATCAGCACAGACACAGACACAGACACACACACACACATCCCCTGGCCCAGTGACAAAACTGTGTCTTTGAGTCCTTGTGAAAGACCAACAGAATTGAAGGCAATCTAATCTCTGGAGTAATCACGTACTACAACAGAAAAGACTGCTTTCCTGGGCCCTGCCAGATGACTCACAGGTCATGCCATCTGGGACCAAGAATATGCCCTTCCTACCAGGTCTAATGGGACAGGTAAATGTAATTAGAGAGAAGCAGTCTCTCAAACAACTTGGGCCCATCCCAGCAGCTCACTTCTATCTATTCCTAGCAGAAACGATATTCTTCCTATGAGTTTTACTAATTAGCTAACAACTCTAACCAAGGCCTTGACATGCTGCAGAGCTATTTTCTCTCTGGCCTATGAAAGGGACTCAGAATGAATTCCAGGTCCGACTGCAGCTCCAGAACACTCAAGAGTCTCTGATATCACTGCCCAACTCGGTACTTGCAAACATGGGGAAAATCTGTGTTAATAACAGTAGAGCACTAAATTCGCCTTAGTTTCAGTGAATTTTCATAAGAGTAACTGGTTTTGAAAAGGTAGAATTTACAAGTCTATCATTTTAGTGGACTTTAAATGCACTCATTTTATCTTACAATATTGGGACAGTATTATTACTGTCACGAACTTTAAACTACTCGTTTTATTTTATAATCTGTCAGAACTAAAATATGGGTAACTGAACTGTATCTTTCTCTCTCTCTCCTTCCCTCTCTTTCATAAAGAGTCTAATCCCACACTCATATCTTATGATAACTATTATAATTATAAATATATAATTATAAATATATAATCATAATTATATGATTATAAATATATAATTATAAATATTGTAAGTATCTTATGCTTATATGTACACGACAAGATGAATGAATCTTATGATTGCAATCACAGTTTGTTTATTGTATGTATGTAGATATTGAGCATGTTCCCTGGAGACGAATTCCTTGTGTGTCCAGACACACTTGGCCAATAAATTCTGACTCGGATACCCCCACCGCAAATAAGAAATGGACACAGCATTGCTGAATTAAATCCTTGTTCAATTGAGGCAAACATTCCATTTTCTGATGCTTTTAGGTGGCCAATGAAAAGAAAATGAAACTAATAACTTTTTCATTATTGCAAAGCCCCATCTCTAATTCTCAGTTAATCTATCTCTGAACACATCTCTCTATTGTTTAAGAGTATATTTTCCATTCTTCAAGCAGCTGCCTACTGGATCAGCTGGAATGCAATAACGATAGCAAAAGCAAGATCTGCATTAAAATGGCATCAAGTTGTAACCTATTAAATATTGCACAGCATCGTTGGGCCAGTGGATACACTCGGAATGTGGAAGCATGCTATGTATGTTCTTACAGGCTTTCAATGGCGGGAGAGGCTGTGCCTTCATAAAATGGTAGCCACAGCACACACGGCCACTCACAAAACATACTGTACATTCAAAAATATTTTGGAAGGTTTATGTAATGATGTTGTTGTTGGAGAGTTAGAACCTGTGTTACAAGAAGCTTAGAGATCAGGGAAATCAGGGAAATTATATGATCAAAGCCCCACATACATTGTGAGGTTAAAAAAAAAGGAGAGGTAGAATTTCAATTACATAATGGGTACCATTTTGACTTTTTTGACACCCCTCTTGACAACCATCCTTAGATGCTGGAGGCTGAGAAAAGTGCAACTGATGGATTTTTTTTTAATCAAGGATCAAAATGGTGCCCCAGCAGGAGTCAGCTGACAACCTCTCTCACAGGAATGTAAGATTTAATTTCATTCCAGGCCGCGGGCACTGCCACCACAGCTGCAGTTGCCAGCTCTCCCCCTCCCCTCTCCCTCTCAGAGACCCCTGCCACTCCCTCCCTGCCCCCTGCAATCTCCGAGGATCCCCCATGGACCACCCAGACCCCACTGAGGACCCCCACCACAGCCCCTGATGATCTCCCCCATGGTCGTCGATGCCACTCTGTGGCCAAAGACCCTCCCCTGTCGCTGTCACTTTTATTTATTTATTTATTTTATTTTTGGATTTATATATCACCCTACTCCCGAAGGACTTCCAGTGAGCACCTATGGGTCAGCAGTTTGACACCTATGCTCTATCTCATCTCCTGCTAGAAGCTATCTAAAGATACTTTATGGGAGGGGTGGAGAACTATGGCCTTTTTATGAATTTTGGACTTCAACTCCCAGAATTCCTGAGTCATAGTTAAAAGGTCATAGCCAATGCTTTATGATGCCCCTTTCCAAGAGCTTTCTGTGGGAAAATGGTAGCAAGACTACTGCTATTGCTATGCCTCTGCTTCTCCACATTTTATATCCATTTCATCAGCCATTTTCTGAAAAAGAAAATATTAAATGCCTCCCATTCATCATGCAAGAATGGGGCACTGAAACGGAAGGACATTTAATCTTCAAGTCTTTCCCTTGAAATGCTTCCAAGAGTGCCCTAGAGCCAGCAACATTAATTTTCTTCACATAGTAGGGATTTTTTTCAGCGACTGCATTAAAAGAAGAAAAAAAAATCCTGTTGACTCACTGGAGAATTCTAAGAATTGTGTTTCTTTAAAAAAAATATCTTACAAGAAATATGGCCAAGTTTAATGAAGTCCATGCTGAGAAAGGATCACTAATGTGATCTGATTCTGATGGTTATCAGAACTGATGGCAAAACACACTCAAGATGATCACATGGGAAATGGGGCTGTGTTTGGACTTTTCATCATTCAGACTTGACGGAGAAAATTGCTAAAGTGGCCTTCTTGGGGAAAAAAGGGCTTCCTAGATTTTTGGAATGCAATGGACAGAATCCAAACTCTGAGGGTTGCCCTCCAACATATCTGGAATGGGTAGCTTGGTTAGGAAGTTACAACAGCTTTTGAATTCCAGGATATGACACAATCCACCCCTGTGTTCCATAATTAGTCAAGAATAGTATATTTCTTGCAAAAGCTCTTCTTTCACATTGGTTCTTTGTATCTCACACCCCAAAAAGGATTGACCTTGCCTCAGTTAGATTCAGTAGTAGGAAGTTGAATGGGGTCAAGTTCAAGGCTTAAGATTTTTTTTTTGAATTGTACTTTTTAAAAAAAATAATAATTGTAATATACATTTCATAATAAGCATCATTTATAAATTACAGTATTGATTTGTACATCATCTTCAATATCATAATATTGAATATTAATATATTCATATCATAATAATATTTAATTATTTATAACCTACAAAGAATATTACCATTTAATGCCTTTAACCTTTCCTTCCTTCTCTACCATTCCTTTCTCTATTTTCCTTCCTTTTCTTTTTCTTTACTTGCCTTTTTTACCTCTCTCCTATCCCTATCTTTCTTCCTCTCTCTCTCTCTCCTCCTCCTCCTCCTCCTTCTCTTCTTCTTCTTTCCTCTTTTTCTTTTCTTTCCTCTTTTTTCTTCTCCTTCCTTTCCTTTTTCTCCCTTTTCTGTTTCTTTCTTTCCTCCTTTCCTTTCTCTTCCTTTTCTTCCTCCTCTTTTATTCCTTCTTTCCTTTTAGAAACTCATTTTGATACTCTTAATCCAAAAAGTTTCAAAAAGTCCTTTTCTTCAGCTATAAATATTTTTCCTTTACAAAGTCCAATGGGGGGGGTGAATCAATCCTTTAATCCAGTTATTGTCTGGGAGAAAAGTATTGCAACTGAGTACAAGTGTACAAGAATTTCAATCTCGTCTTATCAACTCCATTGTCTTTGATTTTACAGTATTAATACTAGCTTTATGTGTTGTTTAATTTTTATTGCTTTTTTGCTTAATAACAAAAACAATCTTTAACAATAAAGTAGAACAAATATAGCAATGATAAAAAACATAATATAGTAAATCATTTTAACAGTAAGCAGTACAGTTTTATACATACTTATCTAATGCAAATATTATTCAAATACTTACATATTTTAATATATTTATACAACTATTTTATATAATTATCCTACTTTTTATTATTTAAAAACAAATTTAGTGGTTACAGTAGAAAAGATAGAGGGAGAAAAACTGCTTGTAAATTAACTGACCAACCTGGCCACATTTCCACATATTGATCCTGCTCTAGGACATGGTGAGCTGAACCAAGGAGAAGGAATCACAGTATTGTAGGAGCACAAAACAGGGCTTAATTGACCCAATCAATTAATTCACAGGAAGATTAATGTCACCTCACACATACCTATTGTGTACAAGGTAAATTAACTGCTCCCATCTAGATCTTCAAGAAAAAGTGCTGGAGAGAAAATGTAGCTCAAAACTGCAAACTTCTCTGTTACAGAATTCACTGCCAAGGTCTCTAGAGAACAGTTTCCAAACTTTGATTGGCTATAAAAGGCATATCCTTCCTACTGCTGACATCCTCGCCAGTGCTATCTTGGTAAGAGATATACGGGATGTTTGGAAGGATTTCAAGATAACGACTCTTGATCCAGTTGGAACGTCTGTGTTAGGCCAGAACCAGCACTGTGGACATGCGGGCGGCTTGATGGCTCATTTAGTTAAGCATGATCTTGAAACAAGGCCCCTACAGTAAATGCTTTTACATGTCAGTTGTCAAAAGGACTAACATCAGCTACAAATATCTACACCTAATTGTGAATGGAGATTCTCAGTCATCCATCATAGTTGTCTCAAAGGTGCTTTTTCGAAAAAGCAACTGAATATGTGTTGGAATTTGTTGCTGAAATAAAACCCAGAAAGCACACACAGGATTCATTAACTTCTCTTTATACATATAATAACATATGAGACATGTATACAATACCAAAACGGTTCTTCTACCATGGCAGAGAGTTACAGGCAAAGCAGACAGAGACAGAATGAGAGCAGAAGAAGCACAGCTAAGCCACGCCCAGACCTTTCCATTTCAGGTTTTAAACAGTCCCCATTGGCTGATCTGTTACTATGCTACATTCCAACTCATGAATATTCTGACACTGTTTTTTTCCCCCTTGAGGAAGATGTAGATGTTTTGCTTCTCTTCCCAGAAGCTTCATCAGCTTCTTCTTCCTCAAGGAAAAAAACATTGTCCGGTTGCCTTTTCAAACAACACCTCTGAGACCTAATTGTGAAATCAGTCTCACAAGTTGGCACAGTTGGCACAAAAACCATTCCAACTAACCCCCCTTCACTTCAAGAACAAGGGAGGAAAGCCAAAAGCACTCTTTTGAAAAATCACAACATCTTTTTCAGCATAGCATTACCCTGAACATCTAAAAAAAGATTGAATACTGTTGAGACTTGATATTTACAAAAAAGAATAATTGGGACCAGATTCTTCAAGACTGCTTCAGAGGATAACAAATTCTGTTGGATTTATGGCCCAGAAATGCACTTCTTGCTGGCATTAGAACAGACATCAAAACATAATACTAGAGCTTAGAGTACAGTCCTCTATAGCAATTAACATTCAAATTATTCCCAAGAGAGAATATGGCCATTGTGTCAACACTGCCCTTTAAATGGAAGCTTTTAACTATAGACACATTTTAAATTGGCACATGCCCTAGAGGGTATCCATCAACCTTCAAAACACATTACACATCCAGATACAATTCATTACATAAATGAGGTTCAAACAGAAAGTAGCTGTTTACTTTCTTCAAGACATCAATTTAGAGAGTCGGTATTTCCTCATTACCCCAAATATAAGATAATTGTCTGTGTAATTCCTTTAGCAAGTTAATTGCACACAGGCCTTCTTTTCGTTAGGAAATTTAGCTGTCAGCTTTGCATAATTTTTATATTATAGTTTGTCAGCTATGCTCAACAGCACTGGGCTCGATCCAGTGTTGACTGCCAATTGTTGCACAATAGAAACAATAGCACGACATCCTGAAGTCATTAAGAATCTAGTAACGTATTTTGGGATGAACCCAATTCTGGCAAGAATCATGTAAAATGATATGAGTTACATAGACATAGATTCCTAAAGTATTGAAGAATGGACCGGTGTGCATGTTTCAAGTATTTGAGAATAGGCTTGTATATATGCTTGTTTACAAGTATGTTTCACTGGAGTCAATGCGCTCAGTGAATGCTGTACTATGCTGAGTTTTTTCCCCAATACATAAGCATTCAATTGCAGCCCAAATTGGATCTGTGACGGAAATATGCTTTTACACTACTGCAGCTCGATACCAAAGATCGAATTTGTTTCCGTGGTAAAAGGAGGAAAGTAAGGCCATATTTCTTGGCTGTTACCTATGGCTTGAAAGCTGGAGCATCAGAAAGGCTGAATGAAGAAAAATTGATGCCTTTGAATTATGATGATGGAGGAGAAAAATTTGGAATGCAAGAAGAACAAATCATTTAATAGTAGAGGAAGTAAAACCAGACTATTTGCATGCTGCAAACACTAAAAATATATATGAAAGACTGCAAAAGCAAGTTGGAAAAGAGTCTTTGTTTGTTTTTATAGGGGAAAAGTCAAAAGAATTAGAGACTAACAGAAAATAAGAGGGCCAAAAAGTATGACGGATGACATATAACCGTAAACCTGCTCCTGACAGACAATCCTAGTGAACTGTTGCTTGTTGGGTTAGTCAAAGTCAGACACAATTGAGCAGCTAAACAACAATAATAAAGTGATTTACGGCAACCTTGTTTGATTCATTTTGCCTCCAAAGATGGATACCTTTGAGAACTTCAGCATTAGTTAGGATGCTCGGCTTCCTAAATGTGTGATTTGCCAACTAAATAAATGCACCTTGTGAAGACACAACCACAAATCAACACAGGTGCCAATTCTGTCTCTGCTCGGGTCCTCTTAATAATGTTAGCCACAGTGGTTGACGCTGTAAATACATACGGCCTATGACAATATCTGCCACAATGTCATTCTAAAGATGAAGATTCCCTTGACTTGATTTTGACACCTAGAGATATTAAAGACAGTTTTGTGAAAACAGTACTGGAAAGGCTATATAACTAGCCTTTTTTTACTTTTTAAAAATTTAGTCTATATTTTTTATGTTAGATGCAAGCAACCAGAACCACCCATGAATAGTCTCAAGCAAAAGCTTCATTTACTTATGTGACAAGAATCTCACCAGACTGACTAACTGAAAATTATTACCCTGTTCTCCCAACAATATACCCTAGCGTGATTTTTCAGGCTAGGACTGAAAAGTCTACCCCCAAAATAAGCCCTAGTTAAGATCATCAGCCAGACAGATGCATTTACCGGAAGTACATCCATTGCAACTGGAGAAGGAGTAGCAAAAATAAGTCCTATTCCGAAAATAAGCCTTAGTGCATATTTTGGAGCAAAAACTAATATAAGACCCTATCTTATTTTGGGGAAAACATGGTAGATTCAGGGATTCCGCGGGAAAGTGCAAAGATTTTAAGCTTAGACCTCTCTTAACACCTCCCTCCAGTCTAGCTGGAGATTCCACCACATTTTGCTTCCTAGACTAGTCTCCAAACCTCGTTATATACAGGTAGTCCTTGACTTATGACCACAATTGAGCGCATAATTCCCGTTGCTGAGCGAGACATTTGTTAAATGAGGTTTTGTCCCATCTTACAACCATTCTTGCACTGGTTGTTAAAAATTGTAACTTTGAGACGTCCCTGAATGAGTTGTTGTAAGTTCAGGACTCCCCATGCTATCCAAGTGTTAATCAACTCTGATCTCGTTTAGCAAAATTAGTGAAGACTGTCTGGGTGCTGCCACTAATTAGGACACAGAACAAACAGGCCGGCCTGAAAAATAACTTGATGCAAAATAATAACAAAAAAACCATCCACATCCAATAGGAAAAAAGGCAATATTCAGAAATCCGTGTCATCTTTCTCCGACACATTGTCCTAAAAACAGCTACTGTGAAAGAAAAGAAAGTTCAAAGGAAGTTGTAGCATATTGACTGCTTGATTACTATTTATCCAGAAGCCTGATTTCCATCATTGGTAGACCTACAATTTATCCTTGGCATGTATTAATCGTCTCATGTCAGGAATTCTGTAATATCAGCAGCAATGTTTGCAAATGGCATCATTTAGGATAATAGCCATTGTCATTCATTTGCACTAATCTTATTGTTTATGATTCTTCCCTGACCGAGCACTTTGGCATTGCTCCTTTTTATTTATTCATTCATAGATTTATCTAATTTAATTTAATTATTTCTATTCTCATCAGGCCTCCAACAGAGAGGGCTAATTCATGCATTGCCCACTTTTTCTCTTCCCGTGCTTCTTTTCTTTTCAGCTCTTCCTCTGTATTGCCAAAATGCTACTAGGAGTTCACACTTAATCAGCATTTAAATCAGAATAAGCAAGTCTTAAAAGACCATTCTGTCCTGTTTATTTCTTGCAAATAGTCCAGGAGCTTCAGCCCTGAGGGATGTAATTGCATTATTTTGACATCGGAGCTTTGTCATGCTAACATACTGGTTGCACTTGTACAATCTGCTATGTCCAAAGAAATATACCATATTATGGCTCACCATGATGTCTGATTCTCATAACAGGCTAAAACAACGGCTTGCTTTTCCACAACACATTCAGCTATAAACTAGCGGATCCGTAGAACACTTTGGAAATAATTTGGAAAAAATGCTTCAGAGTATGCAGGAGTATGAATAAAGTATCTGCCTATAGCTTATTAAAGCAGCCATGCTTTGTTTCTCAGGATTCTGTAACATTCTCTGTACTTGCCATGGGAAAGTCATGGCTGATTTAATGAGATATATGTAGATGGCTGTTGTTGTTCAGTCACTAAGTCTTGTCCGGCTCTTTGCGACCCCATGGACAGTAGCCCAGCAGGCCTCTCTGTCCCTCACAGCCTCCCGCAGTCTGCCCAAACTCATGCCTGTTGCATCGGTGACACCATCCAGCCA
>JANHFO010003090.1:0-14388 GCA_032468095.1 Pareas carinatus | reverse complement strand
CTTTGTATGTTTTTATTGTGGCTGTACACCGCCCTGGGTCCCCTGTGGGGAGAAGGGCGGTATAGAAATTCAATAAAGTAAGTAAGTAAGTTAGCTGTACATTAAAACCACATCACGGATGACAGCTGCACAATACGGTTATGGATGCTTCATATTATTCTATTCAGGATTGCTTTCTCAACCTGGGGAAAATGGGTGGACTTCATCTCCCAGCATTCCCTACCTTGGAGAATCATTGTTGAGGGCAGGCTAATTGAATTTCACCCATCTGTAGAGTGCATTGCTTAAGAAAATCTGCCGGATCATTTTATGTAGGATTCGTTATTTTGCAATGTTTCCAATAAATTACAGTAATGAATCTTGTCTTTCTGTCTATGCCAGTCCGTTAGGCGCTGTCAAGTTAAACTCATTCCTGATGGCGCCATGCTCAAAAGCTCATCTTCTCAACCTGTCACTAGTAATAATCTGTAGATCTTCCAGGGACAGGGGATTTTATAATCCCTTCGAACCTGTCTACCTTCACTTTTGAGTTCCCTTTCTCTACTTCCCTTGTGCTTGCCAACCATAGCCGTTACTGTTCTTTTCCCCTGACAACTAATGAAATATGTACCTTCCAGAAGAAGTACCAGTTCCACGACCTTATTATCAATTTCTTTTAATGAGACCTTTCTGTTGGCTTCTATTTAGAACCGACTGCAATTCCAGCAATAAATTAGTCAATTACCATTTCCCAATCTCCCCGAGAAATCTCTCCGTATACATATGCAGAGGATATCCGGCCATTCCAGGGCTATTTTCTCGTACCGTTTTGTCAATTATCTTTTTTAATAGTCAGGGCAATGTCATTTGCTCAACGCAATCCGCCTTCTATTTCTTTGACCCTCCGTGATTAAACAATGCGTGCGAGAAATCAGGAAATGGTTCGGGAACTGCACATGGAGTGACTCTGCAAAATCGGTTGCATCTTGTAGGATGAACAGGGGAACTTTAGTGGAACCCTGGGGCTCCTTGAATTGATCATAGGCCCGAGGCAAAAGTATTTTCGGCGCTGTATTCTACTCTCCCATCAGCCGGAGATGCACACTCGGAGGCAAACACACACCTGAGAAATAAAATGTTAAGGATCTTTCACTTATGCACGGGGCTCAGCAATGTGAACTCCTAAGTATTCCTATGTTTTTAGTTAATCAAAGCTATCAATAAATTAATTAATTATATCCCCCCCTTTACTGTTTTTATAAGTAAGGGGACAAACATACCTGATACTCCGTCTGTCTCTCTATTTTCTCCCCAATGACAACCTTGTGAGGTGGGTTGGACTGGGAGAGGGAAATTGGCCCACAGTCACCCAGTCAGCTTTCATGTCCAAGGCAGGACTAGAACTCACAGTCTCCTGGCCATTGGCTCAAAGTCACCCAACTGACTTTCATGCCCAAGGCAGGCCTAGAACTCACAGTCTCCTGGCCATTGGCTCAAAATCACCCAACTGACTTTCACACCCAAGGCAGGACTAGAACTCACAGTCTCCTGGTGATTGGCTCAAAGTCACCCAACTGACATTCATGCCCAAGGCAGGACTAGAACTCACAGTCTCCTGGTGATTGGCCCAAAGTCACCCAACTGACATTCATGCCCAAGGCAGGACTAGAACTCACAGTCTCCTGGTGACTGATGCAAAGCCAGCCAGATGGCTTTCATGGCTAAGGCGGAACTAGAACTCACAATGTTCCAGTTTCTAGCCTGGTGCTTTAACCACTCGACCAAACTAGCTCCCTTAATTTCTTTACAGACGTTTTCAGATAGATGTTATTCATCCCTGTATTAAAGCAGAAAGAATTTCTCTCGAAAGGGTAACCTGACCCCCCATACGGTGACTAGCGTTACACACTGGAGTATGCCATGCTTTACTTAATTGCACTTTATTGAATGCGCCCTTAGTTGGGTTTACACAACACATCAGGCCCGATCAAACCATCTTATAACTTAAAGCTATTTGCGAACCAGGTCGCTGATCTCACCTTATTGTTTGAAATTATTTCTGAATCCAGAGATTTTTGCACTCGGCTATTACAGGAAACAGTAGTAGAATATATTCTATATGCATGACTTCCTATAAACCTACCAATTCCCCAAGCATATGATGATTCATATAAATGCAAATACTCTTTTGAATCACTTCAACTGACGGTGAATATCCGGAGCCAGTTAGTGGAATTTGGGTTCAGCAACCCTACAGAACTTCCTGCCTTCTGAGATTTCTTTTTTCAGCTCCTCAATCTAATTTATTGTCTGATGGGTAATTCAGCCTGCGGGTGGCTGGAGATTGACCCGCGGGGCGCCTGAAAGTCCACAGATCGACCTGAACAACAGGGACGCCCAGAGGTCGGCCGAGCCGGCGAGCAAGTAAGGAGAAGGGAGTGGAGCACCAGAACGATATGTCTGTGTGTGTGTGTCTGTCTCTCTCTGTCTCATTCTCTGGGCGTGTGTGTGTGTGTGTCTCTCTCTCTCTCTCATTCTGTGTGTGTGTGTGTGTGTTTCTGTCTGTCTCTCTCTGTCTCATTCTCTCTCTGTGTGTGTGTGTCTCTCTCTCTCATTCTGTGTGTGTGTGTGTTTCTGTCTGTCTCTCTCTGTCTCATTCTCTGTGCGTGTCTCTCTCTCTCTCTCTCTCTCATTCTGTGTGTGTGTGTGTTTCTGTCTGTCTCTCTGTCTCATTCTCTGTGCATCTCTCTCTCTCATTCTGTGTGTGTGTGTTTCTGTCTGTCTGTCTTTGTCTCTCATTCTTTCTTTCTCTCATTCTCTGTCTCTCATTCTCTGAATGTACTTTACGATTATTAATGCATTTTATGCTTATATGTACATGACAAGATGAATGTAATTTACTATTATGAATGTATCTTATAATCACAGTTTGTCTTTTGTATGTATGTAGGTATTGAGTACGTATACCGGAGACAAATTCCTTGTGTGTCCAGACACTCTTGGCAAAATATATTTCTGATTCTGATTTTGATTGCTACTTAATTTGCTGACTTCTATTCTTTTAAGGCCCTGCAAATACTGAGAAGTGCACATTTCACAAAGGACTTTAGCTAAAATAAAATTTTCAATGCTACCTTTATTTTCTAAGGATGTAGAAGGAGTCAGGAGGCAAGGAAGCAGAAGGATTTTTTTTTTGTATAATGGGGCAAAACGAGAAGGTATTTTACCCACATTTAGAAATCAGCCCTGTTTACTATGGGTAGAAAAAGCTGTGGGGAGCTGAAGTAAAATCGTGCATCAATTCTAGATTGCTGGGCACATTTGTAATTACTGGTTCTTTGTTACCAAGGGTTTTATTCAGAAAACGTCTGTTAATTATTTCAGGATATCATCAGCAATGTTGATTATAAAACACACACACACACACACACACAATGAAGATTGATGTCAATCCACTGCATTAAATTAGAACAGTCCCAGATTACTCAAAATATGCTATTCTATACAGTATGTGGCATATTTAATTTGTGACAAATTCTTCCGAATAAATTAGCACCCTTGCAATGGAATTAATTAAATCAGTATTAAAAATACACTGAGCGTTTCGTATTCAATTGTGAGAAAGAATGGGGAACAGGATCCTTTGGCAAATGTATCTTACCCACAGGAATAAGAGTGTCATTAACAACTCCCAGCAATTTTAAATAGCATTACTTAACACACTGGCAATGTATTGAAATTTACGGTAAAACTGCTAAGTGTCTCAGATTGCTTTATTAACTAGCCATGCTGGAGACTTCGAACTTGGTTTTCAAGAAGTAGATCCATCGTAAAATATTTTTAAAGGCCTCTGCAAATGGGCAGAATCCTTGTCGTGCGAGGTTTGCTAGCTACAAGGAAGAAAAAGAAGAGGCCTTGATAGAGAAATATTAAAGTTCAATCACAAGCACTTACTTGCACTTTTGAAGTCTAGATAAAAGAGCAACGGGCTCCCAGTCACTCGCGGTTTAGTCCCGGGGTCCCCAAGCCCTGGTCCGTGGATCGGCAACTGTCCGCAGCAGGCCAGCAACCAGTCCGTGCAAACAAGCCAAGCCCCATTCACGGGAGGCAGGCAGCAGGCAAAACCATGCCCCCTCTGATCCACGGAAAAACCTTTTCCCAGGGGACCGGTCCCTGGTGCTCAAAAGGTTGGGGGCCACTGCTTTAGTCACTTCCCATTTTGATTACCACAATGCATTCTATGTGGGGCTGCCCTTGAAGATCACCTGGAAGCTGCAACCGATTCACAACGCAGTGGCACAGGCTGTTTTGGGTGCCCTGTAGTTTGCTGGCGTAGCGTCATTGCTGTGTGAACGCACTGGTTCACACTTCTGGGGTGGAATTCAATGTGCTGGTTATCTACTTTAAAGCCCTACGTGGCATTAGCAAAGGTTATTTTGCTTCTCCTTAAGAATATCTGCTCGTCTCACTAAATCAGATAGGGTGGATACGCTCCAGGTCCACTCCCTTAAATGCGGTCATCTGATGTGATCTGAAGGCTTGGAGGCATGTCTTCTCCGTAGCCACGTGGTCCTTTGGAACAGCCTCCTGCCTGAGCTTTGAAGCCCCCCTATCATTTTAACCCTCTGGAAGACTGTGAAGATCTGGCTCGTCCCCAGATATTGGGCTAAGACAGGGGTTGAGTTGGAGGCTGTTTAGTCTGGTGTTTGGCGGAGGGATAGTAATTTTGCTTTTAGCTGTGTTTTTATGGATTGTTATGAGCTTCTTAGAGTCATTATATGAGCTCTGTGCTATAGCCGTCCTGTAAATAAGAGGTCCATGGCGCTCTCTGAGCTTGCTTATTTTCTTACAGACTGGGTAACTTTATCTTACCTAGTTTGGCTAATAAAACATCTACAAGAAAACAAGCAGACTCAAAGAGCACCAAGGATCCCTCATTTCAACCCTGAGCTACAAATATTCTCCTTTATTGGTGATCCTGTTAATAAACAAACGAATAAACGAAGATATGTCACTTATGAAATAGGAACCAGAGAGAGGATTTGGAATAAATTTTATAAACACTGCCATCTCCTGTTAAACTTACAATATAACCCTCACTCATTGCAGACAAGGATTCGCTTACTGTATATAGGACAATATAGTTCAAGTCTCTTTGATTCACCATTTTATTTCTAACTATGAATGCTTTTCCATTTCATCACGTCAGGTCACCTGAGGGACAAAATTGCTACAAGCTCTATGGGGATAGCTCTTGATGTCAAAAATGCCTGTTCAATGTTTCATGCAATTTAACGGTAGCACACTCCTGTATATATTGCTTTTTAAATTCAGTTTAGAAATATTATTACTTGTGGCAAACTAATTGTCTTTGAGTCAGTAGAAACAATAGCTGCAGTAAAGGCCAAAGTACTGGTGTGCAGAGCAGTTCTATGGAACCTCTCTAGATAAGGAGAGGACAAGAGATTGCCCACATCAGCACCGGGTGACTGTTCCTCATAAGAAGACCACAGAGCAGCCATTTTCCATGGGTTTGAGCACTGGGAGAGAAAGGAGCAGCCATCATGCTCACAGTCATGGTGGAACCATTTAAAGGACCCTGATTTTATTATCTTTGTTTTCTAATCACTTTTTGAAAATTGCCTGTTTATTACCTTAAGGCTATAAGACAGTGATGACGAATCTTTTAGAGACCGAGTGTCCAAACTGCAACTCAAAAGCCACTTATTTATTGCAAAGTGTTAACACGGCAACATACACCACCCACATGGCCATCAGTGATCCCTCTGCACCTTTCCTCCCCATCCACAGCCTACATGAGCTCACCTAACCCTTATGGGTTCTGTGGCCCACGGTGAGCTATGCTCCCCTCCAACCTAATTCGTCTCCTCTCTCACCTTCGCCACAGACTCTGGGCTGCATTTGAGCCTCATGCATTACCTCAGACAGGGCAGAGAGGAAGCGCTCCCACTGGGCTGCTGAGCAGAGGGGCGGGTGGTGTCAGAAATGTCCTCAGGCACACATGGAGAAGGGGAGGGGAGCCTTGCATCCATCTGGCTTTCTGGCAAAGAAATCTGCGCTGGGGCGATGGCGCCCATGGCCACAGTGAGGGCTCTGAGAGCTGCCTCTGGCACATGTGCCACAGGTTCGCCACCACTGCTATAAGAGATCTTCAGAATGACACGTTTGAAAAAGCCATCTTGTGAGTTTACCTTTATTCTTGAACAAAAGAAAAATTAACTTCAAGCTTAAGAATTTAAAGAATTGGATATAAATGGCAAAAAACTAAGATTTCGATGCAAGAAAGTTATAAACAAATTAAAGATCCAGAATAATTTGGAATATGAAGTCATAACAGAGATTAGAGATGTTACAATTTTAGAAATTGAACCCTAGAGTGGTGTCGCCTAAGGTTCCTCTTTCAGAGGTAGTGGCACCTCATACAAAATAACTATTAAAGATGACTACATCACAGTTTGTTTTGTTCTATCTTGGATTATGAGAATAATCTTGAGGAAGAAAAGAAAGAACCACAATCAAGGCAGTGACCAGATAAGAGCTATTTCAGCAAGAATATAATTCGAATAAGCATCTCAGACTTGAAACTGCCTAATTCTCTTTAAATAAAAGCAAGGAAAGAGGAAGCATATTCAGAGTTTCAAGATTCTGTCACTGTAACCTGTAATAAAAGTTGTATTAATATTCATGATTTTGGTGTCCGAGTTTGATTTGCTTTGTTTATCTGACACATGTAGATCATTACAGCTTTCAGACTTCCATCCAATATCTGATAGTGTTTCCTCCTTGAACCAGGGTAGTGATGTATAGTTTGGTGCCATCAGTGTAGTGGTGAAGCCTCGCCCCAAATTCATGCATGACCTCCTCAACAGCTTTGTATAGACATTGAGTGATAGGGGTGAGAGCACCAACTCCTGCAGAATCCCACTGGTGTGACACTCAGTTGCAAATTTTCTTTCTGTAGAGTCCTGAATAGGGAAAGTCCTCTTGGAAAATGTTTTTGTGGCTTTCTCTGAAACTTCAAGCGGTCCATAGAAGCTTATATAAAACAGTCTGTGCACTGTTTAATGCAAGCAGTGTGTTTAACCTAGGAAGATTGTATTTGCCAGAGCAGGGGTGTCAAACTCAATTTCATTGAGGGCCGCTGCCACTGCAGGCCACCCCCACAGGCCATTTGTATGATGGTTGCCCCTCCAGCAACCACCGCTGCCCCCCCAGGCCCCATGCCACCGCCATGACCTAGACCGCCCTGGGGAAGCACCGCACTTGCTTCCAGGGCAGCCCTGTGGGACAGATCCAATTAGGCTATGGGCCACATCTGACCCGCGGGCCTTGTGTTTGACACCTATGTGCTAGAGAGTTTATGTTAAAACGAATCCTCTTTGGACATTTTTCTGCAAAACAGATGTCATCAGTGAAGCACTGGGAAATGCTTAGCCACCTTTTCTCATTCTTTGAAAATGTAATTTGCTTGTCAAAATGGAAAGTTGATTTTTCAGAAAAAAAATCTCCCCATTTTAGGACTGCCTTGACAGGAGCTGGGTCCTCTAAAGATGGATTGAAATGCAATTTAATTCAGCAGTTACTCAGAAGGACATCAGGCTGGGAAAGGCTGCTATAGGCCACAGGTCAGAAGCATTTTTCGTGAAAGACTTTTCAAAATATTGCAAAGTCGTGGCGTCTCAAGCGATTTAATCTCAGTTATTTCACTCTGAAGTCTTAGATGAACTCACTGAAATATCTGCAGGATTTAGGGATCTCATGAAAATTTGACCTTTAGGAAAATTATTTGAATATGAATTTAATTTGGCAGCATCAGTGTATTGATCAGAGAAAAGATGCTTATCGTGATATCACTATTTTTGGCAAACCCTTCTCATGAAATTCTTACTGCAAAACAGCTGCTAATCAATATCTCGTTTTCAACACTTGCTTTGAGTTGAAAAGAGTCCAATGAACATAACAGAAATACATTTTATACTCTGGTCATTAGTGTAAGATTAGATAGTCAATTCACTACCTGTGTGGTGTCCCTTCTTTTTTATATAGTGAATATTTTTATTGATTGGAGCAATGCTGATGGCTTCCTGAACAATATTAGAATAACTTGTTGAGAATAAATATGGTCTGTAGATGGTGCAAGTAAGTTAGTTTCTCATATCAATTATATTGCTCATCTAGCATCGTTCTTTCACTCTGCATCTTTGCAATTTTTAGATTCCATTTGAGTTCATTTATATTGTTATTCATCCATCATCGTCAATGAAGACCTCAACACCATTCCTCACATTAAAACTAAATGTGGTGAGTCTGAAGATGACTGGCCAGGCCAATTGGAGCACAGAATGTGCTGGCACATGTTGAGCAAATGTGTAGACACTGCAGATGTTGCACTGAAGACTCTAGACTTACATAACTCTCAGGCCCCAAGAACGACAAGCGGAATGACTTCTGAGTATTTCTTTATTGTTTTTCACCTAAAGACAGAATCTTGCCAGACTAAGGCTACTATCTGCATAACTATAGGTATACTCTATGAACTGCTAGGGAGGAAAGATTTTCTTCTTTCTGCCCACCAAACATTTCAAGCTCCACTGCCTCTTTGCCTTCTGGGAAGTAGTATTTCCCATCTAGGAATCCAGACTACATTCCACCACAACAGTTTGTACTTTTGATGTCCTTCCGCACCGTGCCTTACTTTGTACGTTTAACAGCCTTAATGGATTAGACCATGCAGTTAGAGCAATCCCTGGTGATTGTATTTATGTGAAACAACTTCAGGGAGGTTTTTCATGTATCACCATAATGTTTCTTCTGCCCTCCATGTGAGCAGAAAGTCTCCTAAAATGATGACTGAGTATGCACTCATTTGGCATAGGGATGACATGACCTGCCTACCAGATCTATGCTCTCTTCAGCAGTGTATGGGCTGATGGTCGATTTGCTGCAGAGAGAACTTCAGTGTCTGGTATTTTATCTAGTCATGTGATGTCTAATATTCTGCAAAAACTAGTTATAGAGAAATGGTTGGGCCGTCTTGCATGCCTTTGATATCACAGTCCACGTTTCACAGACGCACAGAGAGGTAGCAAGTACCTACCCTCAGTTTTGTTGCTAGACTAATTCTTTGATGTTCCCACACAGTCTACAGTGGAGACAATCTACTGGAAGCAGAACTTGCCGTTGCTATTCTGCAGTTAACTTCTAAGATGATGTGTCGTGCAAGTAACCAGGAGCATTCAATAAGTTCAAAGCACAGGAGAGTTTATTATTGCTACCTATACACAAGAATCTGGTCAGCTAATGGTCAACACTAAATTGGCACTAGATAAGGGTCAGTGGAATTCATGGGGTGGGGCCTGGATCTGAGTCTCTTGTGGCAACGTAATGACTCTAGACTGATGATGCATTTAACTCCACTTTCTAGCTCAGCCTGCTTTTCTCCTATAGGTCTCAATTCAAGAGAAGGCATTTGTTTTTTGAATATTGATGCCGATTCCAAAGTTGTCACAAGTCGTAGAAAATTTGTCCATGCATATAGGCCTCGGTTTATGACTGGTTGCTTAGTGACCTTTCAAAGTTACGACGGACATTTCTGGAGGTTGTTTACAACCCAGATTTGAGTGCATTTACTGCTGTTTGCAGCAGTTCACAGTCCTGTGATTGTGTTTTATGGCCGTTTGGCCAAAACCAGCATTTACCTCCTTTATGATTGTGGTGTTCACTTAACGACCAATCCCAAAAGGTAAAAAAAATTGGGCCAGTCACATAGGTGATTTGATAAACAATGGTCATGGAAGCATTCAAGAAGAGACTAGACCGCCGCTTGTCAAACATGGCATAGGGTCTCCTGGTTGAGTATGGGGATGGCCTAGATGACCTACAAGATCCCTCCCAACTCTGTTATTCTGTACTGTACCCTCCAGATGTGCCTGTATGACGTATGGCCATAATGGGAAGGCTTCATTGTGATTGTAACTCAAGGAATACCTCTACTACTTGCTCTGCTAAAGGGCAATCTTTTTGAAACATGGATTGTTGGTTCTTTTCTTTGAAAAAACGGACATTAAGGCATGCTTCTTTTGATAGTGTCGGTTGCAGATTCTTGACTGAGAAAGCAGTCAAATCAGGCATAGAAAATTCTCTTCTGATGCAAAGCTACGGGATATTATCATTCAACCAAAGATTTATCCTCTGGCACTCTGCGAGTTGAACAAACGATTGAAGTATTTCTAAGCTTGTCAAATCAGTGAAAAGATGTTTATTCAGCAAGAGTTCCATTGACGTCCCCTGTAAATCCAAATTAACTCTACGTACATTTCTAGAGAGGCCGAACAGATCTGGACAACTTCATCTGGTGGGTAAGGCTACAGCTATAGCTATTTATTTGATCTGTGAACTAAGCAAAGATTCACATCTCCAAAGAGAAAGGGAAAAGGTGAAGATGGGGAGTTCCTTTTTTAAATAAACTAAAAATAATTAAGGCTACCTAAATAAAAAGTTCACTGCCCCAAATCACCATTTTGTCTTGTTGAAATACGGTGGCCACCATGAGGTTCTGAATAGAATAGAATAGAATAGAATAGAATAGAATAGAATAGAATAGAATAGAATAGAATAGAATAGAATAGAATAGAATTCTTTATTGGGCAAGTGTGTTTGGACACACAAGGAATTTGTATCTAGTGCATAAGCTTTCAGTATAAAACAACAAAGTGATCGATCATAGATAAGGCATAGTTACAATCATTAATCACAAGATACGAACAATAAGTTCTAAATTATAAGATACCTGTAGGAGACGGTAGTAGGAAATATGAGAAGATGAGAAAAGATGAGATGAGTAAAGTGAAAAGATGAGAAGAATAATAGCAATACAGCCTGCTATATGGATAAATATCATTAGGCCTAGATGGGTAAATATCTTTAGGTCTAAGACAGTGCTGTGGAAATTAGGTGTTCAGGAAAGTAATGGCATGGATTAGGTGTAGCATAATGAATTTAGAAAGATGAATCTGGAACAAGTGAGGGTTTTTTATTATTATTAACTAGAACATATTGTCTACACCTGTATTCTGATTTGAAGGACAGGGCTACTGCAACGGAAAAGACAACGGGATAGATGTTTAGGGCAATAGCATGCAATCCTTTTCAGGCTGAGAGCTGCACAATAACTTTGTATTGCATTCTGGGGTTTGCATTTATAAAATTGGATATACCACGGCAAGGAATTGACAGGGTCTTGTATAAAAAATAGTAAATAATGAATAAACTTGATCGAATTGCACATGAAAGCTAAATAAATAAAGTTTCTTTCTGACCGAATATTAAAAAAAACTCCTGGCCTTGGGGATCTGATTTATGCTTCAATTTATGATGAACATGACTAGAGAGATGCAAGACTTCAGATCCAAAACCTGAAAAACAACACTCAAATTGTGTTATTGGTTAGAGGTCAAATATCCAATGGCATGGAGAATTCAGCTTCTCATATTCTATGACCACAAGGGGGCAGTAGGGTGTAGATAGACTTTAAGAATTATTCGTCTGTTCTTTGCCTAACGGATTGCTAATTTGTTTAAGAAATTCCTAATGCTACCTTTCTCCCCAGGGATCTACACACAGAGACCAAATATTGCTGGATTTTACTCCTGATAGGATATAGGTAGCTTGTGCTAGATTTTGCTTTTTCCTGTAATATATTTCCTGCAAAAAAAAAAAAAATCTCCTTTTTGATGTAGTTACAAAACCCACTTCAGTAATTTTTAATTAGAATTAGAATTTATTCACCAAGTGTGTCTGGACACACAAGGGATTTGTCTCCAATGTACATGCTCTATACTTACATACAGGCTATAATTAACACACTGTGATTACAATCATAAGATACCTTCATAATCATAAAGTACATTCATCTTGTCATGTACACATAAGCATAAGATGCCTTCATAATCATAAAGTACATTCATCTTGTGAACATATAAGATTAAGATGCATTCATAATCATAAAGTACATTCCTCTTGACATGTACGCATAAGCATAAGATGCATTCATAACCAAAAAATATATTCATCTTGACATGAACATATTAGGTGCAATCAAGAAACCGAAATCCTAATCATTAAAAAAACTCCATAAAATTAAAGGTAGTAGTCTCAGGAAAGTTCACCTGCAGGCATAATGAATTTGCTTTACTATCACGTGATTCACTTAACAATGGCACTGATTTGCTCAATAACTATGGCAAGAGAGGTTGTGGAATTGCTCACTTAACAACTACCTTCTTTAGCAATGGAAATTCTGCAGAGTCCAATCGGGGTCAGTTCCCCGGAACCAGAGGTTTGGTCTTCTGAGCTTTCTGCTGGAGCCCATTCTGAGGGAACGTCTCACTCGTGTCTTGTGTCTGTTACAGAGAAGATGGATGAAGATGGGCTCCAGCACGAATTCGAAATCCCAGAAAAAAAAAACCCTGGTCCTGGTGACCGATCAAGATGGAATCCTACAACACATATTTTGCCTACACTCATACTGGAAATTCTGCTCCCAATTCCCGTTGTAAGTTGAGCACCACCGTTTGACTTTTTTCTAGTGACTATCTGTAAATATGAGAGCCAGTTGGAAGTATTCTAAATTCTAAAAGGTTTCTCCTACTTTTTGCTTCATTCTACACCAATCTGGGCTCCCCAACCTAAGCAGTCTGCTAGGTGTCCCTTGCGGTTGGCATCTGTGGTGACCTCTTGAGGGTACATCTCCCTCTGATCTTCAAGCACAGCTCTTCATCCAGGCCTTTGGTGAGGGACAGTGGAGTTCCCTTGTAAATCCCTGACTTGGTGTGTGGTTCTCAATATCTTCTGTATTTATTGATTATTGTCTGCATTGAATTTTTTGCTATTTTATTTCCCTTGTTTTAATTGTTACTGTCCACCCAGAGTTGTTAGGAGTCAGGTGGAATATAAATTTGATAAATAAATTAGTACTTCTGAAATACTTGGACTTTGGAGTTCTGTAAAGACAGAAGCATTCACTGGAATGGGTTTGAGTGGTACTGAATCTGGACGGGGGATTATTTGGCCCTGGCGACGGGCAAAATTCATGAGAAGCAGACAACCTGTCCATGAACAGATCTAATTCTTTTCTGGATGGTCTTTCTCTCTGTTGTATTGTAGCTGAAGGATGTTTTTCTTTTACTTGAACATGAAACCCACAATCTCTAGAATGGCTTCTCTGGTCTGGGTGTCATTCTTTCCCTTCTTTTGTCCAAACTCCCAGGTTTTTGAGGTAGACTTAAGCAGGCACCATCAATCTCATGAAACCATCTGGAACCAAGAATAGAGCAAGCAGAAGGGCCTTCAACCTGTAGCAGAAGCCATGGTGTTCAAACCTCAGGGACTTCCTGTGTAATGTGTGGATTGGACTATGAAGACAAAGGTTTTATTGCACATCCAGCGTAACCAGCTTGTGGGGGGGGGTGTTTTGTTTTTCTGGATACACATTGTGATGAATTTCATGGTTTCTATACTGAACTAGAGAGGCATGATGTAGCGGTTCTCCTATGTCAGACCAGGATGGTACATTCATTTATGTTGTTCTTGGCACTCTAAAGACCACGGCTGTATTAGTTTGAGGCTCTTTCCCATAATAGGAATTGTTCAATCACAGGTAAGTGACTTTCCTACGTCAAGGGGATTTCTGGACTTTAGGACAAGTGCGCAGACGATCTGCATTCCTCGGAAGATGAAGTGGTCAGGGAGGAGATGGCTAAAGTCTATGGAGTAGCCCTGTGAGATGGTTTTCAAAGCACATGCCTCTATGGCAGGGGTGTCAAACTCAATTTCATCGCAAGCTACTTGGACTGCTGCTATGGCTGCTGAGGGCCTCTCTTCCTACCACCACCACGTGCCCTCCCATGGCCACTGGTGCCACTTGTGGCCCCAGTGACCACCCACAGCCTCCACATAATCGATGCAGGCCTTCCAGTGTCTCCCCTGGCCTACACACACCCCACCACAGGCCTTCCAGAAGTCTCCACAAACATCCATGGTTTACCCAGGGCTTTCTAGTGGCCCCTCCGTCCTACCTGTGGGCCTTCCAGTGGGCCCCCTGGCCCACACACGTAACCCACCACGGGACTCCCTCTACACCCGTGGTCCACCTTGGGCCTCCCACCAGGCCCCACCTACCTCCCCAGCCCTGGCCTACAGGAGAAGAAGATTCCCTGGCTCATATTTTAAAATGTGGGTCTTATTTTGGAACCAACAGCCTGTTAAACACACTGATAGGATTCACGCCTTTCTAATGCAGTTTAGCTTTGGCTTTATTTATTTTATTTATTTGTTTAAATTTATATACCGCCCTTCTCCCGAAGGACTCAGGGCGGTGTACAGAAAACA
>JANHFO010003089.1:63096-73834 GCA_032468095.1 Pareas carinatus | reverse complement strand
CCTCCTCCTTTTTTAAAAATTGATGGTGCTGTCAGATCTGCCATGTAATTGCTTCAGCCTACTTTGCTTCGCTGATATCCTGCCTTAAAACATGGGGAGGGGAGGGAGAGGGTTGACAGGATGGCAAGAACCAGAGGTGCCAATCCAGAACAGACCTGCTGGATCCAAGAACACAAGTGTGAGAATGGAGCGCAAAACTCAACCAAAGAGGCGCCACACCTTAAAGCTGTTACCAAAACACCAAAAATGTGAATGCTATTGGACATTATGTACTAGTCAAGGGGGGTGGGGAAGGTCCGGGGGTTAATGGAGAAAAGGCAGGCTTTGCATGGGAATATTGCTCCACCTTTGCTTATACTGTGACCACTTTGCTTTAGTAAAAATGCACCCTGCAAATGGAATTGAGGGTCTCTCTTTTGTAAATGCCTAAGCTGGGACAAGCCTGACAGATGCATTACGCAGGGAGAATGCCAATGACGGGGGTGCCATTCATGCTACAGATTCTGAGATTTTGATCGGTTTTGTGCAGAACAGGAAATATTTCATTTTCAGGAAGATGGAATCTTTTTTTTTCTTAATGCTATATATGGAGGCAACCAATGGCAATTTAAAAAACAAACAAAATAAAGAACTTATTACAAAGCGTTCAGATAAATGCATGCTCTATGTATGCTCCAAACTCTTATGCAAATGAATGTATTATGTAAGAAATTTGATCTTCTTACAACAGGCAGCTTTTAGGTAGATCTCTGGGCTGTGTCCCGCTCGATTCTTTGGATTTCTTTGGGGGTGAACGCTCGACATGGACACGCCTCTGTGAAGCTGCAGAGTCACTCTCCACTCTCCACCGATGCAGCTCTGATGTTTCACCTGCCTTCCGATTCGCACTGTTGAATCTCGCACTAACATGCTGCATTTTGCTGCGTTCAGCATGGTACGTGTTGGCCTCGGCATTTCGAAATCAGCTGTTACACCATCTGGCATATGAAACATCACAGGCACAGCACGGCTTTTTAACCTGCAGCACCCTTGCCAACTTTCTGGTGTTTCTCTCCCTCCTCCGCCCTGTCCGCCATCTCGTTTCTCTTGGGAAAACAGTTACCTGATTGCTCTCCAGGGTAGCTGAAAAATAACATAAGATAAAACAGAATAGGGATATGTTCGTGGGCTGGGAAAGGGATAGAGGCAGGGCGGCTCATTTTAACTTAGCATTCTTGTTTTCTGATGCTACACAGGCTGCAGTCATTGGGCCACCAATGGTCCTACAGAAAAAAAATCAGTGCTCTAAGAGTGGGCCAAAACTTTGATTTCTCCAAAGTTTTCTTCTCTTCTCTCCCTCAAACCAAGTGTCCATAGGACAGTGATGGTGAACCTTCTAGAGACCGAGTGCCCAAACTGCAACCCAAAAGCCACATATTTATCGCAAAGTGCCAACACAGCAACACATGCCCCCCCCCGTGGTGATCGGTGACACTTCTGTGACCTCCTGCCCCACTCGCGGCCTACACGAGCTCACTCCAGGCCTTCCCGTGGCCAACCTCAGCCCACTGTGAGCTCTGCTCCCCTCCAACCTGGCTCTTCTCCTCTCTCACCTTCGCCGCAGACTCCATGCTGTGTTTGAGTTGCCCGCCTTACCCCAGACAGGGGAGGGAGGAAGCTCTCCCATTGGACTGCTGGGCAGAGGGGCGGGAGATGTCAGAAATGTCCTCAGGCGCATGTGGAGAACAGGAGGGGAGTCCCGTGTCCCTCTGGCTTTCTAGTAGAGAAATCTACGCTGGGGCGATGGCACCTGTGCCCGCAGAGAGGGCTCTGATTGCCGCCTCTGGCACGCACGCCAGAGGTTCGCCACTACTGCCATAGGGTATGGACAACAGTGTAAGGAGCAAAAAAACGGGCAGAGTTTTGACTGCAGTATCATGGCTGCCATCTTGACCACCCTCTGAAAAAGAATCTGTACTCCACCCTTGTTCCTAAGATACTGTAGAAGAATCTTCATTCGTCATTCTGTAGCCTTACTGGCTAACTTTTCTTTCTGATCTTCTTGGCTTTTGAAGGCAAGTGAGGGAGCCAGATAACAGAAAGAGAATTGCACAAAGACAAGTCAGGTGCCTTCATCCTTCTTTAGAGCTGTTTTGAAATAATTCCCGAAGAAACGTTGAAACAACCTGTTTCAAAATAAGGTGGAATTGTTCCTTACAGAAACAAATACGGTGATCTCTTATTATCTTGCATCTGGATGAAGGTTCCCTGCTACCCACTCAGAAGAATGAGACTAATATTTTCTTTCTTTTCCTTGAAAAACATGGTTCAAAGGTGCATTTTCCCCCATCAAGTGAAATAAGGATGCTTTTTAAAGATAAAAACGCTGCAACTACACAATCGTTCTAGAGAAAGAACTTTTCCCCAAGCCTCTCTAATAATCTGATGATAGACAACGGCTGCTGTTTATTTCTGTTTCTCTATTTCTTCTAAGGTTTAAAGTCACGTCCGGATGTAGGAGGCAGTGCTCAACTCCGTTTCCTATCTGAAGGAGCCAGCGTTGTCTGAAGATGATTCCGTAATCATGTGGCCAGCATGATTAAACGCCAAAGACACACAAAACACTGTTACCTTCCCACCAAAGTGGCACCTATTTATCTACTCACATGCTTTTGAATTCCTAGGTGTGCAGGAGCAGAGGAGCTGAGGAGCTGAGCTCCCTCCATTATATAGTGCTTAGGTATGGAACTGGGACCGATAAGTTCAGCGTCTTTAACCACTGAGCCATCACACCCTTCCTATATCTTCTACTGGAGCCTAATGCGAAGCCTTTTACAAACTGGACTGAGCTGCTGTCTATGAAATAAATTTTGAACAAAATCTTTTCTGGAAACTCATAGACAGCGGGGTAAATTACATCACAGATATATTGTTCACTGTCTCATCACGTCTTTTGTTCTGTTGACTCTTCGCACGGCCCGATGGCCGTTTCTCAGGCTACTGAGAAGTGATGGGTTAAGTGTAAACATTTTGCTGATCTGTTTCATCATATTAATATTTAATACTTTTATGAATAGCACCATAAAGTTGGGAGGGATCTCAGGGCTAACTAGTTTACACTCCCAGAAGGTGAACTTTCAAAATTCTGCTGAATCATCTCCTGTTTGTTTCTGCGAAGGAGAAACAGGCAGCTTAAGAAGCTGTTGGATGTGAGCTGCAGCATCAGGGCCCTGAGCTTCAAAATTTTAACCCTTTCAAGTGGGCAGCCTGCCAATCAGCTTTTTGGGAATTCCCACATCCGGGAATTCCCTCCCATTTGGGTGATCAGGACCTAACACCCCTCCCTACCCAGATGGCTTCACCCCCCCCCACCGGCTATTTACATACGCAACTATGCCGTGGATTTAAAAGGCCGATGGGACCTGTGCAGCTCAGTCGTGGGAGTGGCGGCCAACGGAGAGGGCATGCCCGTTGCAGGTTGCGGAGCCTCCAATGGAGGTCTTCAATCAGCTGTGTGGGAATTCCCACGTTGGGGCATTCCCTCCCACTTGGATGATCAGGGCATAACGCCTCCCTCTTCCAGTTTTCCTCATAATAACAACCCTGTGAGATGAGTTGGGCTGAGACAAAGTGGGGCTGCCCAAATTCATCCAGATGGCTTTCATCGTGGCTAAGGCAGGACTGGAACTCACAGTCTCCCACTTTGGAGCCTGGTGCCTTAATCACTAGACCAAACTGTTTTTTTTTTCCCCAGCAGACAACAGGAACGACTGGCAGAAATACACATGCAAAACAGGAAAAGGACATTCTTATTCACTGACAATGAGTCACAAAACCAAGTCTGTTTGGGAATTCATGTTGCAGGGATGGGAGGGTGGGAGTCAAATCAACAGCATATTGGGAACCATCTTAATTTGAACCCAGGACAGCAACGTTGAAGCCTAATGAGCTAATTATACCAGTCTCCAGATTTCTTTTTAATCTTAGAGCCTTTGATTTGCTGACACGTCCTTTTCCTCCTTCAAGCCACACGGTTGCAGACCATGTGCCTTCCATTGTAACCTGCTGGGTTTCTGATGGGGAAAAAATATTGCGATTCTATTCCCTCTAACTCTGCGTTTTCCAGGTAGGAGAGAGTCTGATTTGATGTCATTAATCAGTTTCTCCTTGTAAATTACAGGCACGTTTCCTGCAAAGTTGGAAGTAGCACTTCCAGCTATAACCCTATTAAGCTGAATTCCCGGCAGCTATAGCGGGAGTTCGCAATTCCCCACCAGAGAGGTACAGTATCTCGAAATGCACATGTGTGCCTGAAAGAACTGAGAAGTTGAATTTAGCATTTATTCCACACCAGAGCGAAGGCGACATTGGATGATAAGATAACAGAAGAAGCCGAGATGACCGGGCTGACATAACAAATGTTACTTTCTGTCTCCTTTTGTTTTCTTGTTTATGTGAATTGATTTATATATTTTTTGGGTCAAGTTTGGGAAATAACTCAGGTGTAGCTGCAAATAAAAAGAGCACCTTAACATTATCGTTAAAGGATAAAGAAAATAACAGAATGGAGAATTTTCACAGCCGGAGGAACAGTCGGTTTAATTAAGCAATTCACATTTTGCAGCTCAAATCATGAAAAATGTTTACCTACCAGCAACAGTTTTCTGGCCGATGACAGACTCTTCTACCTATTTTGGAGCACCACTAAAGGCAATCTATACCTCAGTAACAGTGAGTAGAGAGGATGAATCTGATATGTTCAGGTCTGTTCAGATTTAGCATAAATGCACCCTCCAAAATTTCCAAAAGACGAAAATGCACCGTCCTCTCCTCACACAACAATCTAACTGCACAAAGTAGGGAAACCAAGAACGTTAGAGAAACAGGTCCAATTAGAGGCCTGCAAAGCAAGTTTAAATCTGAAATGATCTGAGTTTGAAATGATTTTGAACTTGAATTAATTCTTTGTTTTGAGCTTGAGAACTTTGCTTAAGCCACTTATTTCCTCACATTCTTCCCAGTGTGACATTCAGGACCTTGTCCAGTTTTGAAGAGTCTTTTCTTTCTCAACCTACCATGTAAAACCTAGTGTGGCTGTCAAACCAAAAGAAGTTACAACTATGGTTTGTTTGTCTGCTTATTGAATGCATCACAGTTGATAGGATTTGCACAGCACAAGACAAACTATGGTTTTTGGACCATGCTGGCTGAGATCACTCAACAGAAAAAGAGAAAACCTAAATTCTTCAAATTGGAGTCAAGTATGATTTATCAACCAAGAGTCTTTTCCTTCTCTTTGAGGTCCGCCACATCATTTTAATCAATTTTATGAAACTATTCTTCCCACAATCCTCCCTCATTTCTATGGATTCATTCATGGCGGTGAGTCACCAGAATGAAACAATCATTTAAAAACAAAAACACCAAGACTTTTCTCCTTTTAAATATATTTTGCAACTGCTTTTCTGTGGCATCACCAGCCCTCCATTTTGTACCGGTGAGGTTCCTTCATCCTTCTTTAGAACTGTTTGAAATAATTTCTGAAGAGGCATTGATAGAACTTGCTTCAAAAACAGGGAGGAGACTGTTGGATATTGTTTATCAATTATAGCCTTATGATTGCAATCACAATTTGTCAATTATAGCTTGTATTACATATAGAGTATAGAGCATGTACACCGGAGATAAATTCGTTGTGTGTCCAGATACACTTGGCCAGTAAATTCTAATTCTAATAATTCTAATTCTAATTCTAATTCTAATTCTAATTCTAATTCTAATTCTAATTCTAATTCTAATTCTAATTCTAATTCTAATGTTTCCTTCTCTTCAGGGAGAAATCACCCATCACATTTTTCTTTCTTCAAATCTGGCGAAGAGCTTTGAAACCCTGCTTTTACCCATCTCTAGAATATGTCTGTTTTACACAGGTTTTTATGGGCATTCTCACCCCAGTGAGGAATAAAGTCTGGTCCTTACTCTGATATACTTTTGCAGTTTTAATTTTATTCAACTAGCACAAGACTTTGGAAGAAAGCTACAAGTTTATGTGTGATGGTTACTTTCTGATATGTGTGAATTTCACAGCAGCAGTTTAAAAAGAATAAATTAGCCACAAGATGGAAAAGGGGATGAAAAATGAATCTCAAGGACTGTGATTTAAAAGAGTGACAAACACTGACTCTTTTTTCTGATAGAACACTTTAACTTCTATTTGATGGGGATAATAGTGTCACTTTGGAAAGAAAGCCTGAACTATTATTCAAAGATAGGAATAAACAATTTGATAGTGTTTTAACTTATAGATGACAGCTATTATTTTTCCCCCTATAAACTTAAATGAGTGAATCAGTTGCTATGGTAATTCCTGCTTTACCTTTTAAGACAAAGAATAGTTTGAAGCTATAACATTAAGTCCCCTTCAACCTTTCATTTCTCATATGTAGCAAATATATATATATTATTCTTCCTTCCTTGCTTTTGAATCATCTCTTGCCCTACTATTTGCACCTAATTCAATCTGAATTCAGTTTGGATGCTCTTCAGCTTGATTTGCAATTATTTTAATGGGATATTATTTCCTTAGCAAATTTTAAGATTGAATAAAGGCAAGGATACCCTACAACAATGATGGCTAATCTTTTAGGCACCGAGTGCCCGAATGAGCGGCAGCTGAATTGCTGCTCACAATGTCATCGCCTGATGCCGTTACTCTCTTTCTGAGCATGCTCAGTTCTGGGGCGATGCTGGGGCGACTTGGCTCACGTGCCAGTAGAGAGGACTCTGTGTACCCACTGTGGCACATGTGCCACAGGTTCACCATCACTGCCCTACAACATGTCCCTGTAGATAAACAATTGGCTTATGCTTCCTTCACTTCGCTTTTGTTCCAAATTGCATTTGACCAAAGGCGACATGCTTGTTTTTTTTAGCTCAGGAATCCCCAATTTTTCTCAGTTGGCAACATGGCGTGGGGTGAGGGAAGAGGAGGCGGGTGCACGTGGCCAATTGTGATGCTGTGTTCGTGCGCCAATCACGCAAGTGGGCTTGTGTTCACACAGGCGAAGGTGTGGGCATGACAGCCCACCAGTCACACAGTCTGGTTGGTAAGAGGTCACAGCCCAGTAGTGGACTGTGTTAGCACCCTGGGCTTAGAGCCAATGTTAGAAACAAGCAGATGGTGCGTGCAGCGAAAAATGCTGTGGGCTAGGAAGCAGCAATGAAACCTATATCACACAGGCACAGAGTCCAGTAGTTATAAAAGTCTTTATAAACAGAAAGTTAAACACAGTCCAATCTTCTCAGTCAACAGTCAAGTTATCATACAAAGTCAAGCAATCCTTTTTCTAACCAAGTTAGCAAGTAGTCTTCCCCAGCAATTTCACCAACAAAGTTGGTCAGCAATCTTCAGCAGCAACACACAGGATCAAATACAGAAGCAAAGCGGAGTCGTAGAATATCGAAGGAGAGAGAGCGCTTCTCAAGTCTCCTGCTTTTATAATAAGCATCCTGATTCTAAGCAATTAGCATGACTCAGCATGACTCAGCTAGTCAGCCATTTTGTAAGCCAACCAGTTAGGTGCGTAAAGGGACCATAACCCATATAGCCCTAACAGACTGTGGCCCACAGGTTGGAGACCCCTGCTCTAGCTGATTCTATCAGGAGTGTCTAAAATATTGACTTTGATCTATTATAATCTATTCTTCTCTCAATACTAGAATTTTTCACAAAGTACGTTATTACCATCTATTTTGGAAACTCAACATAGTATCGATGTGTGTACACACACCTATACATACACACTCATTTATTTAGCATATGGCAACACACACACACACACACACACACACAAATTTGGTTACCATGTGAACAATGGCATAACAGTGGCATAACAGTTTGTAATTTTCTAAATGTCCATGGGTGGATTATTCTGCTTCCTTTTTGCACATGATTAATCAGGATATTTCAAAAATTGCAATTCTGGTGAGATTTAAAATGCAGTTCAGGGGAAGAAATGAGGTAGCGGATGTGGAAAAATCCAGATCTGAAATGAAATGAATCTTGTTATCAATGCTTGTGGTGGGAAAACTACCCAGAGGTTTTTTAAAAAAATTTCTGGGGATCATTAGCTACCAGAACTGGACTTCAATTAATTTGTTCTGAGATGTCTTTGTTGTATGAATCCTGAACTTATCCACATGAAATGCCTCTTTTACAGAACAAAGCTACCATGCAGCACAAACGGCAATACTACACAATATCACAGATCCCCAAATATTCAAAGGTTAAGCTTAACGAATTTAAACACGCTGTTGAAAATTCGCAGTTTATGAAGCTGAAAGCAGTCTTTTCAGATATGTAATTTTCCATAATTGCTCTACTCTCACTGCAAAGCCTCAGGAGTCCTGTGCTCAATTTGGTGAATGACTGAAAAAATTGTGAGTCCAGTTTGTTGTTCCCAGCTCAAACCTCCAAACAATTCATCCAAAGTTATGGATGGGCCCTACCTGCACTTAGAAAGTTGCTTGTATGTTGCCGGACATGAAAGACCGGGTCCACGCATGAAGTTCTAATGAAATCAATGCATTACTACTCATACCTACAGTATGCACAGGAATCTACTCAACTAATGGTTAGCACTATTTTGCCTTTGGATAAGGGTAAATGGAATTCTAGAGAGGTTGAATTTAGTCCATTTGTGACCACGTAGAGATTCTAGGTTGATTTCTCTTTTGACTCCACCTACATATTCTGCCACTCCTTCCCCTACATGTGTTATATATCAAGGGTTCCAGCAGAGTCATTCTATCATTGGTAAATTCAGAGGAGGCCAGACACTCCGTTTGCAACCCAAACAGAGAGCGGGAACTTTGGGGAAGATTCTGATACGGAACAGTCTAATAATCCATAGGACAGCTTGCCAGTGTGTGTGTGTGTGTGTTTGTGTGTGTGTGTTATTTACAAACAAGCAGCGGGAATCTTGTTGGTATTTCCACATGCATGCAATGTCTATTAACAATGGAGATTTCTCTAGAATGTTCCCTATTTTTTTAAAAAATATTATTTTTTCAGTATGTTTTCCATGCTACTTTTCTTTTTATTTGGATATCTGAAATATTCATCTACCAATTAATGCTGACATTCCTGATGCCACAAAAACAGGCTCCATTCTAGACACTCACCTTTTAGGATAGTTAAAATCGTACTGCAGAAGGACTTCGATCTCTACCAGTCCTGAATGCAGGAATGGTTATCCACTTCCTCCTCAGAGAACAGGGAAGATGTTTTTGGCTACTACTGAAATTCAAGAAAAGAGAGCAGATGCAGAAAATTAGAGGAAGTAATCCAAGAAGATGACCTCCTTAACTTTTCCCCCGATGCCTTTGATCATGTACAAGAGAGGTGTGCATGAGAGAAGTCAGGTGCCCATTATGGAACTTCATGACAGAAAAAAGCTGGTCTCAGGAATGTGATAATTGAAGTTCAACTGGACATGGTGCTGAGGTGAACACCTGAATTCAAGGTGCCTAAAACATCATAGGTTGAGGTAGACTCAAATCCCCAAATCTCATAAGCTCTTAGAAGTGGAAGATGCTCAGGATCTGGAGTCAGAAGTCAAAGTCATGTCTAGTTGCAAAGGAGGTTTTCTTAGGATTAAGACATATATTTACAGAAGCCACCCACTGACCAGATAATAAACTGTGTGGAGCAGCAGCAACAGAAGTTGGTTTTTGAAGACTGGGATGCGAGTCCCAACATTATTTTGGAAATTTTGAAGACTTGGGTGTGAATCCCCATTCTTTGGAAGTAATCCCTTGCTATGGGAAATCTGCTATCCAGTTTTCCACCTTAACCTTTCCTGGACCAGATCTCTTGGGCCATGGTTCATGCTATGGATTTTCCGATAATCTTGCTTCCTTGTTGATAGCCCTTGGACTGATTTTACTTTCAGTTCTTGTTTTGGATTCCTGATTGAACTACTGCCATGATACCTATGCTTTCTGATAGATGCCAGTTTTAGTTGGGACCTCAACCTGGGACAGGTAAGGCTGCTATTACTCTTGTTTGGTCCATTTGTGGTGGTAATGTCCTGTGCCTATTGAACCTCCAATTACCTGCTCATGAACTCAACTCAACCAAATACAGAGTGGTGGCAATGAGGTAACCAGAGGGAGAAATTTAGCCTTAGAAAACAGCAAACAGCAAACAGTCATCTAATTAAGCTGACCAGACATTTAAGGCTCTGCCAGTTTGCAGTGCACACTGAGACTTTGCAAAATCTTAATAGCAGTAACTTCGCAATGCGATTTAAATCTTTAGGGGTGAAAATTAGACAATTCTGTCCTCTTTCAGGGATAGTGTGTCAGAGTTAAAAGGGAGAGTCTATTGCCAATTTTGTTGCATCATTATCACAGATGAACAATTAAGTCCACTTAATGAGCAGGCCACTCTTGATTACACCTGACTCAAATCCCAATTAAAGTCCTGAGATGGGAGAAAAGAAGGGCAGAGAATGCATTGTGGTAATTCACTTGCAGCCTGAATCATTTAAGGAAAGGGAAGCAAGCTGGACTATACTCTTTTCCAAAGAGTTATTAATCTCATGGGGTTGGGTTGATGCATCCAAGAAGCATAATTATAGGGAAAGAAATTGCTTGAGTTAGTTAAATCTTTGGAGATAAGGTTGTGCAAAATAAGGGGAGGCTTGTAGACCAATGGTACTTGCCTATGTGCATTTGTGGTTAAATCGGGGGGGGG
>JANHFO010003089.1:16968-29486 GCA_032468095.1 Pareas carinatus | reverse complement strand
TATTTCCTGGGTAATCAAAGAAGGGAAAAATGGAAAAAAAGTTGAAGACCAGATAGAAGTATGATTACTATCACTTTCATGATCAAAGTCGTTCAAGAATGGTGACGCAGCAGACAACAGGACCTCTGAGTTGTGAAGTCACACCCTTTTGCTTGGCTGTCTAATCTTGTCAGCATCACTGAAGGCAGCATAATTGTTGCAGATGATGCAACTTGTGACTTCAGTTAATCTGGTGGCAAATGTCTAAGTCTGTAGCCACAATCTGATTTTCTATCAGGTTTCCTGCCAAACTTGTTATTGATTCCCTGTGAGTAAGAACTAAGACAGTTTGGCTCATTTTATATATATATTTATTTATTAAATTTATATACCGTCCTTACGATAGATAGATAGATAGATAGATAGATAGATAGAGAGAGAGAGAGAGAGAGAGAGAGAGAGATCACGGTTTGTTGATTACACCTAATATGTACATGACATGATGAATGTACTTTATGATTATCAATATATCTTAAGATTGTTATCACTGTTTGTCAATTATAATCTTATGATTATAATCACAGTTTGTCAATCATAGCATGTATGTAAGTATAGAGCATGTACACCGGAGACAAATTCCTTGGCGAATATATTCTATTCTATTCTATTCTATTCTATTCTATTCTATTCTATTCTATTCTATTCTATTCTATGCCGTGCCGTGCCGTGCCGTGCCGTGCCGTGCCATGCCATGCCATGCCATGCCATGCCATGCCATTTCTATAAGTTGACAGGAAAGAAGAAAAAAAACAAATGGCTATTTTTTTGCTATTTAGCAGGCGATTGTGCTAGCTAAGCTGGAGTTCAATGCCTTCTCTGGCATTGTTTGAAGTAATCTTACTCATCCATATTTGATCTATAGGGAGGACAGGGGAACGGATTGCTCTGAGAACAACATTGCCTTCTTCTCGGCTGTCTGCCCTGGCTTCAAGAGAATGCTTCAAAAGCTGCCGATTGCTTGGATAAGGTTGAGGGACTTGTTGAGAAGATGTTTTGCTAGTAAGGAAAGTGACTTTGGAGACACCAGGTGGCTCTTTACTTCTGCATGAGATTGTAATGTCATGCAACAACACGAACTCCTAAAGCCCCATTACAAACATTCTCCCATCTCCAGAGTCCTCTATTTTCTGTAGTTAAACACCTGATTAGATTTTCAGAATATTCAGCTACCCATCATGAAAAAGACAATATCTTAGTTCAGTGTATTGGGTATTGATATTACCAAGCCATAAAGATTTGCATGCAAATTAAATAAGCAGAGCATATTATGGATTGTTTCCAGCGGTGGCTTTGAGCTAGTGTATAAACAGCGACCTGGATCTGGTCTGTAAAGCAGATCTAATTTCTTCCACTTGTTCCGGTGGTCCAGGTGACCCTAAGTGGCAATGTTTAGGCATGGAATCTCCCTCACATCATCCATCACTTCATACAGGAGCATCAACCCGTAAAATAAATACCAGGTCCTAAGCCAAACCCATGATTTTGTCCTTCCACCAGAAATACATGCGGTGGAGAACCACTTTGGAGCAGACTTCATTTAAACCATTGTTTTATTTTGTTGACACTGGAAGACTGCAATTCTGTTATTCTAAAGTGGAAAGAACTAGCCATCTCATTTAGCTAGGCCCTACACAATTTCTCTTAACCAACAGTGTGGTTCTTTCTTGCTGTTCAGAATTGAAATCTGTGTTCCTCAGTGTGATTCCTTTTGTTTCTTGGCTGCTGTCCATAGCCCAGCGGGATGAATTTCATTCGGTGTGTTTCAAAATTTATTTATTTTATTTTGATTTATTTAGTTTGTCATGCATATATGAGAGAAACAAGAATAGGTAAAAGCATACTATATAAACATATAGGTATAAACTGGTATAAGCATATGCATAACAAATGAGGACGAACGAATGGGGACAGTAGGACAGGGACGGTTGGCACGCTGGTGCGTTTATGCATGTCCCCTTACAGACCTCTTAGGAATGGGGTGAGGTCCACGGTAAGCAGATTAAGCTTAAAGTTTTGGGGGTTTTGAGGATGGAACAACAGCATCAGGAAGTGCGTTCCAGGCATCGACCGCTCTGTTGCTAAAGTCGTATTTTCTGCAATCGAGTCTGGAGCGGTTCACTTTGAGTTTCTATCTGTTGTCAGCCTTTGTATTATTGTGGTTGAAACTGAAGTAGTCCTTGACAGGTAGAACATTGCAATGGACAATTTTGTGTAACAAACTTAGGTCAGACCGTAGGGGGCGTAGCTCTAAGCTTTCTAGGTTCAGAATTTCAAGCCTGGTGGCCTAAGGTATTATATTGCTGCCTGAGGAGTGGAGTGCCCTTCTTGTAAAAGACCTCTGGACACGTTCAATTACATTAGTGTCCGATATACGGTGTGAATTCCAGTTAGATGAGCCATATTCGAGAATTGGACTGGCGGAGATTTTATATGCCCTGGTTTGCAGTTCAATATTACCATTCAAAATGACATCTCAAAACTCCCGTGGCTTTAATATTGTGCTATGTGTTTCCAAGCAAATCTGCTTTGAGGAATACTACCTGGCTAGATGTAAAGCAATGTGACCTTTTTTTAAACCAAGGAAAGGAAAGGAAAGGAGAAGAAAGAAACACTGATTACTATCCAGGAGTATCATTTTCTAAGCTCAGCTGGGATGCAAAAACCTGAGAAGTTTTACATTTGCTGTGACATCAAGGCTATGCTCCCACTGTACCGGCTAGGAAAGTCAAACTGCTATCTTTTACTCTACAGCTTGTTCTGTTTTTCTGCAATCTAAAATCTCCCACTCGCATGAGCACATTCATAAGGTTGAAAAATATGTTAGTGAAAGATTGCAACATAAGGTAAAACCCAATCTTTTCAGCCATGTATTTTCCCATTGTTCCATCTGTATGTGATAATCAACGTTTTAGCCCACTTTATCATACATCCTTTCACTTGCTCTTCTTGATTCAAATTTCAATAAAAATGTATGCATTTTAGCAATTCTAGGTTCATCGCTTGCATGCAATTTTATTTCGAACTCAGTTTTAGAACATTCAATGCCATGAATTCTTTTACCTGCTTTTAGTTTTTTTTTAGCAATTGTAAATAAGAAAACTGACAAGCATAACCCTCTTTCCCCAGATCTTCTCCTGATATTTTCTTTTGCACTCCCCAAGACAAAATTCTAGTATTCAATAATAGGTTAACCATTTGTGTTTGCCTATTATTTCTTACCTATGAAATGCTTTATGTCTTGAAAGTTGCAAAGGTGTGTATTGGCCCAATATGGGTTTGTATCGATTCCATTTTTTTTCAGTATATTTCACCACTGAAGCTTTTCTTCTTCTGAAATCTGCTTGAGGTGTCTCTAACCACAATCCAGGCGTGCTCTGGGAGAAGACCAAAGCAGTAGTGCTGCTGATCAGAAAGTAGCCAGTATTGATTGAGCAAGTTGGTAATTGAAAGCGGTAATGAAGAATCTTCTATTTATTGTCTAAATCATAACTGTCACAACACAGAGAAAAATGCAGCTCTCGCTTTGCCGTAACTTCTGATGTGCTGCTTGTCTGTTAATAATTTAATAGCTCATTTCGAGTCCTCCTTCTCTTTCTCATTTCTTTGGTGTTTTGTGATCATGTTCATGCCTATGGACACTGTTGAAGCAAAGACACAATGTGTGCTAAGCTGTCAAGACTGTCATTTGGCCAGAACTTCATTTGATCATTATTGCGTTATTGTTAGCCTGTTACAAAGTCGTCTATTTGTTATTCATGAATTTTGTAAATTTAAGTGAGGTTGAGCTGGGGAAGGTGGCTGGTATAGATCAAGGATAAAATTCTTGCCTGTTTAAATCCACAGTGGAGAGAAAGAACCAGCAACCCTCCATCGGTGCTGAAAGCACAGCTTGCAGTAGAACAAAAAAAGAAAGCCATGAATAAAGGTTGCTGAGATATCTCATTCATCAATATATGGAGGGCTATCCTGGTCCACAGCTTCAGTTCTTCCTCTAAAAATCAGAATCAGAATCAGAATTTATTTTGCCAAGTATGGAATTTGTCTCCGATGTACATGCTCAAACAAACTGTGATTACAATCAAAGATACATTCATAATCATTGTGTATATAAGCATAATATTCATTCATAGTCATAAAGTACATTCATCTTGTCAAGTACATATAACCTGCAATCGACAAACTGCGATCTTAATCATGAATGCAATTCACAATCTTCAGTACATTCATCACGCCATCATGTTATAAAGTATGATCATCATGTCATAATATCAAGATCCTATCAATATCAATACCAAAATATCACGATCCTCTAAACGATTTGGATTGCCATCGCAAATGATGTGCTTTTTGCTAAAGGTCTGATCTATAGGTACCATAATTGCTCTCATTTCTCTAAAAAGAGGCTGGTAATAATCTGTTTATAGCATAAACATAACCTTATGGCATTTATGTCTTAAACAAGCAGAGGCGGTTTTCAAAGAGTGGAAACCATGTCAAGAACAATTTAAGATACATCTGCTTTCCATGCCCCACATGATAAACTTCATGGCTGAAAGTAGGTTTCCATTCACATTCTTCTGTCTATAAGAAGTATTACTTCTCCCCCCTTGAGAGATTCAGTGTGATGACTCTTTGACATTCCTTGCTCAAAACAGAATGAAGAAGTTTAAAACATCGTTATAATGGGTAAAAATGCTGAGGTGTGTCCCTGTAAACCAATGGTTCTCCTACTCTATCTCTTCTTTCAGGGAAGAAAAGAGTCTGAATTTCTCAGGTGGCATATAGGCTTAATAAATTCTAATAATCACCATCACCAACAGACAATGTCGAGTGGTGACCCCCAGGGGTAGAGCCTTCTCTGTGGCAGCACCCACCCTCTGGAATGAGCTACCCCCTGCAATTCGTACTATCTCTGACTTTCCAACCTTCTGCCGTGCTTTGAAGACCCACCTATTCCATCTGGCATGTCTGTTGTAGCTGTGCCCTTGTCCTCCTGTTCTTAATTTTTGGGGTTTTTAGATGGGGTTCTTAAATATTTAGTATCAGGCTTAATTTAATTCTTTTAATAATATTTTAAATTGTGTATGTTTTTTATGTATTTTAAAGTACCTGTAAGCCGCCCTGAGTTCTTCAGGAGAAGGGCGGGATATAAATTAAATAAATAAATAAATAAATAAATAAATAATTACCCCTCTCACTGATAACATCAATCTTATGAGTCCTCCCAAGTGGAACTACCGCTTCCTGGACCATCCCTGGTCCCTCAAGACGTGCCTCTCCAGGCCAGGCCCCCTACCCATAAAACCCAATTTCCCTTAGCCCACCTCAACCCTCCCTAACCCCCATAAAAATTTGGTTAAAAACCCCTTAAGTCTATCCTTGGCCGCGAACCATCTCTCGGGGTTCCAACACCCGTCATCAAGATAGGCCCTCGATAGAGTAGAGGGCCATTGCTGTGAGAGGGGGAAATCCTGCAGTGCCCGGAGCTGAGCTGCAGTATACATGGGGAGTTAGACCAAGGTATAAAGGAGAGAGACAGGGGTACAGGGATGCTACCCATGGGATTACCAAAATCAGGGGGGGGAAGATGGAGTAGACAGATGATCATGTCCCAAAATTCAAAGTCCAGAGTCCAGAGTCCAGAGGCCCTGACAGTTGGAGCTGGCGGTTCTCCAAGTCTCTCCCCCAAACTCCTTCCCCGGGAGGGAGAAGCTATAAGCTGGAAGCGGGAGTACAGGGGCACTGCCACCATTCCCTGGCCCCGTCAAACCAGACCACAATAAAGTAGTCCAGTTGCAGGCGGGTGCTGGGCTTCGTCTCGGCTCCGGCGATGCTTGTAGGCCTCCAACAGCCACCACCAACATCGGCTCCGACATCGTTGCTCCCAACGGGAGAGAGGAAAATGCAGCCTCCATCCACCAGCTCCGAAGCCTCTGCAGCGTTGGCTCTGCTCAGCACGACTGTCAAGCCTCTAACCGGACCTCTGGCAGCCACCACACCCACCGCAGCCACCGCCCTCACCGACTTCATCGCTGCCGCCACCACTCCCACCACTCTCACCGAAAGGAAAAAGTCTCCCGAAAGGGGGAAGGGGAAGTCCATCGCCATCCACCGGTCCAGCAAAGGGGAGGGGCAGTCACCCACCAAAATGCCAGGTCCGAAGTCCCCAGTCGCCTCCAACCATCCAGCAGCATAGACTTGATGGAAAGGAACTTGCGGTGCCTGATCAAGGTAAAATGGCGCCAGTCTCATTAGCTTTGCCGTCCTCCACTGGCAACTCCAACAACGTGCAAAACGCACTTAAACGTCCCCAAGAAACCACCAGAGCCTCCGGAACTCCTCAAATGACCCACACCCCACACCCCATTAACAAGCCCTTTCAGCCCTGCACGCTCCTATCTGCAGCTCCTCCTTCGTGGCCATTTACAAGATTATTCATTTTGCCGTTGCTAGCAAACACCTGTCCACTCCTACAGAGAGGGCCTCCTCAGGATGCCGTCAGCCAGACAATGCAGCTCCCACCTTCTGGAATGACCTTCCCCCAGAGATTCAAACCATTTCTGACCTTCGTGCTTTCCGTCATGCTGTAAAAATCTACCTTTTTATTCAGGCCGTCTGGCCTAGCCACACACCGCTCCCACGAAATTCTAAAATTTTTAATCGGCTTTTAAATTAGTTTTATATTTTCGGCTCTTTTAAATTTCAGCCTTTCATATATTTATTTTTAGTAGTATGTTTTAAATTGTTGTATATTTGTATGTGTTTTATTGACTGTACACCGCCCTGGGTTCCTTTGGGGAGAAGGGCGGTATAGAAATATAAACAAACAAGCAAACAAACAAATAAATAAATTTGAGAATAGTGGGATTCCATTAGCTTGTAACCATCAGTGTAGCCTTCACAGAGTCAAATTTCAACCAAACTTCTTTTCTGAATCACTTTGCATTTTACTTTCCCCCCCCCTTGCTCCTTTTAAAGGTAAAGGAACTTCAGAACCACAAGTCTGATCATATTAAATTTTTTTCAATCCTTTAAGAAAAATGTTTCAGTTAGAAGTTTATACAGTTCTGCAAATATGTATATGTGTATGTGTGTATATATGTGTGTGTGTGCGCATATGCAAAACCTTGCACTTCTAATTTAATGAATGTATGTGGAATATGTCAGAAAAGAATGATTACAGTGCTGATTTTAGAAAGCTTAAATAGATTAGGGTTGGACTTGAATTAGAAATTAACTATAAGAATCCTCCTCATTAGAAAATTGTTATGTTTACATTTGGAACTAATGACTTTGAAAGTTGGTCACTAGAGAGAATCCAGAAGGAAATAAATAAATGAATCAGTACAGCTGTTAAGAGAGGTTTGTGACTATAGACTCAAGGAACTCTTTAAAGTTATCTGTTCTTATAGAAGAATTAGATGATGTCATCAAAGAGGAACAAGTTCCAGTGAATAAAACCGATTTCAATGTGGATTTTAAAATGACACCCTATAAACGGTGATGGCGAACATATGGAACGTGTGCTGCAGTGGCCATACAGAGTCCTCTCTGCTGGCATGCGAGCCAAGTCGCCCAAGCATCGCCCCAGAGCTGAGCATGCTCAGAAAGGAGTAGTGGAGCAGGCAATGACGTCACGGGGCCATGCGCATGCTCAGAGAGAGAGAACGGTGCCGGGCAATGATGTTACAGGACCATGTGATTGCTCAGAGTAGCGGTGCTGGGCGATGACATCACAAGCCGTGACTCATTAGTCACAACTAGCCCGAGCACTCCGTGTCCAAAAGGTTAACCATCACTGCCCCATAAGAAGATGGTGGAAAAAGATGAATTATTACATTTACAAATGAAACCAATTGATTTAACAATTAAAAATGTTACACAAATACTAAACCTGAAGAGTGATATGGATAAATTCTTTGCACTGGACTTGTTGAAGTTGTCTGTGATTTCATAAGATAGAAAATGAATAGTGACTCGGATAAGCTTTTTATACTGGAATTACAAAAAAGGGCTTATTAAGAATGCAAACAATTCTGGGAGATGAGACAAACAGAGATGAAAGAAAGCAGATGTTAGGATGTTTTGAAAGAGCCAAAAGATTGCTGGGAAAAAGAGAAAAGAATATAAAATCAGTTTATTTGACTAAGGCTAAAATAAACAGGTTTCTATTTTTGGTAATGTTTAATTAATTTTTATTGATCGGGAACAGATAATGATGTTTCAAAGGTTTTGTTTCTTTGAATGGAGGAGATGAGACAGCTTTTTTTTAAAAGTAGAAAAGGAAATATAAATGTAAAAGGATTCAAATTGGCTTTATTAGACATTGTTTATAATATAATCATTTTTGTTATTTCAGATAGCAATTAATGGGGGTTTTGCTGATTAAGTTGGAGGAAGGGTGAAACTTTAAAAATTACTTACAGAAAAAGGAGTGAGATATTGTTGGGTTCGTGCCAGAAAAGACAGGCAGGAGCTCTCGGGTTCAGCAACGATATTTATTGAAGGACAAGCGTAAATTGAAACAGAAACCAGCAGTGCTTGGTTACAGTAACTGGCCCTTCTTAAGGGCAACAACTAAACCTCTTACTCAATCACAACTCGCTTAAGACAGCCGCCGAGCTGTCTAGCGCTGGATAGAATAATGGGGGGGGGGGAATTGGCCTCATCGACTGACCGGCTGACCACTTGTTTTGCCAGACATTTCGGATCCTGGCCGGCCGGTCAGATCAACGGATCCAACAGCCCTCCCCTTATAGATTAAATTCACTAACAAACATAATTTTTTAAATAAGCAGGCTTCCGACTCAGCTGGCCTGACTTTCGGAGTTCGGTAATAGGTATGCCCCCCTCCTGATTTGTCACCCCAGAACTCAGTGGGGTAGGGTCAGTCCCATCCAGGACAGCCCCCGGGGAGCTGTCATCAGGCAGGGCAACTGGGGCATCGGCGGTCGCCCAACGCTGGAAGGGTCCCAGTTCGGATAGCTCGAACACATCCTCCGAATCTCCTAATCCTGGGGAGGAACAGTGTGTTTTGTTAGGCGCATTATTTCTGTTAGCGGAAACATGCTCCTGTGGTGCACTGCGCAGCTGGTCGGTATGGCGATGCCACAACCTGCCATCAGTCAGCCTAATTAGATAGGAACAAGAGCCCATAACCTTTTCGATGGTTCCTGACATCCATGGCAACCTCTGGCCATAATTCTTTGCCCACACATTGTCACTTATGGCAAAGCTCCGCGGGGTCCGACTAGATGGCTGTCCAGCCCCTGGCTTATAGTCAGGGTGTAATCGGTCTAACACCGATCGAATTTTCCTGCCAAAAAGCATTTCGGCTGGGCTCTTCCCAGTGCTTTTACAAGGGGTGATGTGTTGCCACCTGAGAAATGAGTCTACCCTAATCTGCCAATTCCCTGGCGAGAGTCTACTGAGAGCTTCCTTTAGCGTGCGCACAGCCCGTTCCAACAAACCGTTCGAATTTGGGTGATTCGGCGCTGTCAATATGTGCCGGATCCCCCAAGCGGCCAAAAACTCCTGGAATTGTCTGGCGGTAAATTGGGGCTCGTTGTCGGATACCACAACGTCTGGAAGATCATGTGTAATAAATAAGGTGTCTAAATACTGGGACACTGCGCCGGCCATTGTATCCTTCATTAAATGGACTTCCATCCATTTTAAAAAAGCATCGATTATAATTAGGGACATCTGGCCCTGCAGTGGGCTGGCAAAATCCAAATGCAGCCATGACCAGGGACCTATGGGCCATTCCCATGCTTGAGGGGGAATCCTTGGAGGGTCTGGCTTGGACTGCTGGCAGGCTGTACAGCGAGCCACCAGCTGTTCAATGTCTTTGTCAAGCGCTGGCCACCAAACAAAACCCCTGGCCAGCACTTTCATTTTTACAATGCCCGTATGGCATTTGTATAAGGTGACCAGAATTTGTTTCCTTAATTTGGCGGGCACTACCACTCTGTCATCCCATAGCAAACAATTTCCCTGGATAGCTAGTTCCTCCCTTCGCATCTTAAATGGGGTGAATTCCTCAGCCAGTTTCCCTTCTGGCCATCCCATATGCACCCAGTTCATAACTTTGCCCAGAACCAGATCAGATGAGGAAAAGTCAGCCACCTTCTGAGAGGTGATGAGTGAGGAGCTAAGGCAGTCGATGAGCAAAGTCGGCTCCTCCCAGTCTGACTGACAGCTCCCACCGGGCAAGGGGCAGCGGCTGAGGGCATCAGCGTTTCCCACAGCCTTGCCCGACTCGTGGACCAATGCATACGAGTATGCGGCCAGGATGAGAGACCAGCGTATCATCCGAGGGGATAGGTCCACTGGGATGGGTCTATCACCCACCAGGACACCTAAAAGCGATTTATGGTCCGTGATCAGAGTGAAGTGACGGCCAAAAAGATACTCATGGAAACGCCGGACGGACACAACCAAAGCCAAAGCCTCCTTATCAATCTGGCTGTAGTTGCGTTCAGCCGGGGTAAAGGTACGGGAGTAAAAGGCCGCTGGGGCTTCCTCATCTGAAGAAAGGGTGTGGCTGAGCACTGCCCCAATGCCAAAAGGCGATGCATCGCAGGTGAGAGTCACTGGCATGGTAGAGTTGGAACGAATTAGGACCTGATTGCTCGAGAGTAAATTTTTCAATTTTCCAAAAGCCTTGGCTTCCTTGTGTCCCCATACCCAGGGCGCATTTTTGGCCAATAGTTTGTGCAGGGGGTCAGTGACTGTGGCTTTATCCTTCAAGAATGAATGGTAGAAGTTGAGCAACCCCAAAAATGATTGCAATTCCGTTTTATTTGTTGGCGTGGGGGCATTTTTGATCGCTTTGACTTTATTCTCCGTGGGGTGAATACCAGCACTGTCTATTCTATACCCCAGGAAGTCCACTGAGGGAACTCCTATTAGGCACTTGCCCCTCCTTAATTTCAGACCCTTACTTCGAAATAGTCCGAACACTGATTTTAAACGATCGCGCAGCTGATCGTGCGAGTCGGCGGTGACTAGCACGTTATCGAAGTAAGACACAACCCGAGGAAGTTTATGGAGCAGCCATTCCATTACTCCCTGAAAGAGTCCCGGGGCCACGCTAATCCCGAATTGCAGCCTTGTGACCTTGAATGCCCCACGATGGGTAACCACCGTCTGGGCTTCTGCTGTGGCTTCGTCCACCGGCAGTTGCTGGTAGGCTTGAGCCAAATCCAGCTTAGCGAAACCGACCCCATTCCTAGAGAGTGGAGCAAGTGCTGTATTACTGGCACCGGATACGCATTTTGCTGTAATGCCTTATTTATGGTGCATTTGTAGTCAGCACAAATGCGAATTGAGACGTCTTTTTTTACGGGAGTGACAATTGGGGTTTCCCACCGGGCATTCTCAATTGGGACTAAGATGCCCTGGGCAATTAATTTATCCAGGGCCACGTCCAATTTTTCCCACAGTGCAAATGGCACTCTGCGGGCTTTCAATCTGATGGGGGCAACCAACGGGTTCAGCGTAATGGAAATGGGTTTGCCGGTTTACTTGCCTAAAGTGCGAGAGAACACATCTTGGTATTCATCAATGAGGTCTTGCCCCCAATCTTTCACGGTTGCGTGAATGCCCGTGATCCCTAGACCCAGTGCCTCAAACCACGCTAGACCTAGGAGGTTCGGCAAATGGTCAGCCACGATTGTTGCAGGCAGCGACCCCTCAAACCCTTGAAAAACCACCGGAAAGTCCATCAGCCCTAACACCGACAGATGATTCCCCTGGTAGTCTCGAATCAATAGTCGCTGGGGCCACAGGTGGTGCCTCTTGGTCCCAGGCAGAATTCATTTTACGGTGGCCCAGGACAGGATTGTGATGGTCGAACTGGAGTCGACTTCCATGCGGCACGGCTTCCCGTGAACCTGCACCATCAGGTAAATCTTTTTTCGGGGGCCGATGCCAGTATTTCCCACCTTTATTTTGCATGCCTCAGATGCCTCCGGGCTTGTTTCACTTTTGCCACTGCTTGGCCTCCTTCCGAACTGGCAACTGACCTCACCTGGGCGGGGACGATTGGGGAAAAATGCTCCATCGGCTTGGGAGCCCTGCAGACCTTCGCGATGTGGCCGCGATGGTCGCAACGCCTGCAAACGGCATCGCAGAAATGGCAAGTGGTGCGTAGATGCTGGCCCCCGCAGCTGGGGCATCGTCGTTTAGGTTCTGCCGACCTCCTTGTAGTTTGCCCCACGTCATAGCGCTCATCCTTGGAGTCCTCTGATATGACCGCTGCGTCGCTTTGGTTGACTCCAGTGGCAGCTTTCTCCGCCGCCGGGGTGCCTGCCAGCTTTTGAAGGGCATCAGCAGCATTTGATACTGAGGGGAGCACTTGATGCCCTGGGTTAGCCAGGAACCTTCTCTGCAGCCGCAAGTCCTTGACTCCGAAAATGAGTGGTCCAATATACCGTCATCCACATTAGTGAATGCACAGTGAGTGGCCGCCTTAC
>JANHFO010003088.1:90507-104085 GCA_032468095.1 Pareas carinatus | reverse complement strand
TTTCTGAGATTGTGAATTTGGGGTTTTCATGAGCTGTAAGCCATAATCATCAAAATTGTGACAAATCAAGGCTTGAATTATCTCGCTTTGCATGTAATGAGTCTTTCTCATATATTAGTTTCACTTTTTAGATAGTATTACTGAAATAAATGAACTTTTGCACGATATTCTAAGTTTTCAAGTTTCACCTGTACTTTAGTTCTCATTTAGGGTACAAGATTATTAGTGTCCATTTGCGCAATTTGTATTTCATTTGGTGTATAGAATATAGAATTCACCCTAAAGAATTCTACGTATGCTCTCTTCTCTATAGAATGAAGAATTCATGCTATTAAAATAGCACGGGATGGTTTTGTTTGTTGAAAAACTAATTTTTGCTGTACACATTCCCATTGTTTGCATACTGTGATGTGCCATCCTTCCATGATTCCCAATCAACACAGCAGGGAATGCTGGAATCTGCACCAAAACCCATTCAGAGGGCCCCACGGTGTGGAAATAATGGCCTAGAAGGCTCACTAGCAGTTGGCTTCCAGCAATATATGAAATGCACTCTAAATAAAGCAAAGTCACAAGGTGGCTTTAAATTAATGTATTTTCAATACATTTGGCTTGAGATTCAGTAAGGCACAATAAATGCATACAGTGCACGGATGATGGTATATTCAGAATTGAATCTTTTTTTTTTACATATTTCGGTTGGCAAAATATACAAACATAAATGATACTGAAAGATTTGTGAAACATTGCACAGAACAGTATCCTCCTCTTTTGCCCTGATTTACAGACAGATACCACTCGAGTTTTCTGGCTTTTTTCACACATTTTTCTTCTGCTGAGATTTATCTTCCCCCTGGAAGGATCCACGCAACTGGTAGAAGCGGACTCCTGTTTGACGCCAGGGGTTTGCATCGGGTAGCGTTTCACTGTATTATATTAAAGGTATTAAAATTTAGAAAATTAAAATTGCCAGACACGAAACAGTTTTGTAGAACTGAGATTATTTCCCGATTAAAGATAAAATATTATTTGTAAAACATTGCAGTGAACGAAGTAACTCATTCTGCAAGAGCCAAGTGGCAAAGCACTTAATTGAAGTCTAGCTGCAACCTGGAGTTAAGGATTTGCGTACTGCACATACGTGTCTTAAGGGACCATGGTGTTGCTCTTTCCCTGCTTGTTTTTATGTGCAAAACCTGAAAACTACATTTCCACCACTCGAGAAAGGTGTCGTAGAATCAGAAGGAGCATCCAACGCCAGGGATTCCAAGGTGTCAAGGGTAGCATAGCAGTGAATAAAAACATGTGTCCCGACTGTGTCCCTTTTCTTTGGAACGGGAGTGTGTCATGTTTGATCTCTAAACGAAACAGGGCTCACTGGCTATCAATGCTCAGTACAACAAGGGGATCAAAACCAGAGGACAGCTATTATATGGGTCTGGGGAGCGAGGGGAAGAAGTGTTCGATGTTGAAACATCGCAGCTTCCTCTGCTTCTCCTTTAAAAGCCGAGCTTCTGAAATAAAGCAGATTTGGCTTTAAGGATTCTCAATCGGGAAGCCGATTCTGGTGAAAGTTTGTACTGACGCACAAAGGGAAATTAAGCGCTCAACTACATGAATACATTTCTCTGCCTCTGCACAACAAGGCCACACTATATGAAAGAAAGTAAGTACACATCAACCCATGATTTAAAAGCAGCAGATTCAGGGACCTTACAGTGCTATGGCATTATTAGAACAAACGAGGAAGTTGTGCATTAATTCCTGAGCAAATTTATCCATCATAGAACCTGGGCTTCAGATTTTGTGGGGCAAGCTTCTTTTTGTTAAATCCACAAAATTAGGCACTTTAAGAAATACAAATCTTAAAAAATTCTGAATAATATTTTGTATGTAAATATAAGGAGCAAGGACTATTTTTTTTAAAAAAATGTCTATTTTTCTTCTGTGTGACAATTAATATCCCAGTGCAAAAACAGTTTGAATGAATCGGAAGATTTGTCTGTATTTTGACAGGGTTACATTCTGTTGGAAGGGTGAGGGAAGACCACCTGTCCCTTCCCAGTGATTGCCTAAGATCATAGCGCGGTCTCAAAAATAATTAGTCCTCGGGATTCAGGCATTGATGAATTGGTGATTGCTTGATCACTTGGACCAACTTCAGGATAATTCTTCTTAAAATAAACCTAGGAAGGAAAATATTATAGGTTAGATTTATGAGAGTTTATTCTGAAGCCTGTCACTTAATGATATAAATCAAAGGTAAACATAAATCAAAGGTTAAAATCCTTTTATTTATTTCTTTTTTTTTAAAAAAAAGAAAGCAATAAACCTGCCTTCATTTTCAGCAAAGCATCTATATTTCAGCATATATGGTAGTTATTCCACTAAATGTGCTAATAATTCTGATCAACAGATAACCATCGCTTGACGTTAAACTGATAAATAAAATCCTTTCACTGGCTCAGAAACGGAGATAAAAACAGGTCGAGAAAGCTGCTTAGAAATCTAGTGTCTGCGCGAGAGCTTTTCATTTTCACACATAAAAATAAGCACAATAGATTTGGATGTGAATATCAAGGTTGTAATCCCTGCATTTTACAAACTATGATTGACAAGCATTGAAAGTTCAGGATAGATGTATGAAATATCCCAGCATTTAATTTGCAACGTGGCAGAGTCACAGGGCTTTATAGAAATGTGATCTGGGGAAAGAGTGCCACAATAATGAAAGGGAGAAGAGGAAAACAGAGGAACAATGGCCCTAGCAAGCAACTTCTCTAAAACGTAAGATGATACCGAATAATAGAATAGTTCTTGCCTGAGCTTTTGAGTTCTTGAATTCTACCAATTTCGAGCTGAACTGCCAGAGATACGGGTTTCCCGATAAATGTATAATCAGAACATAAAGGAAATGAAATCCTGTCAAGTTTCACTGTTCCACAATCATCGGTTTTTAGTAGCTGTATCCTATCTCTGCTCCCTGACAGATGTGGGTAACAAAATGAAATAATGTCAAGGCTTGTGTGTGCTTATCGGAAAATGTGTTTGGGTGAAAGGGGGCTTCAAAATGCATTTTTCCCAGGAAGGAGAATGTCAAAAAGTTTTATTTAAACCAAACACAATGCATATCTTGCACATGGCCAACATGTCATGAGTTGGGCCTAATATTTATGCTTCCTGGAAAACAGTGCAGGAAGCCTGTTTGTTTGTAATTTACATCACTGGGTGATGCACCAGACAAAGTCATAAATAAATTGTTCTTCTCATATAAAGAGATGAGCCATTTTTTTTACATGTATTTGACACAGACGTTGCATGACAATGCGGTTTTGCTGTTCTTAGGAGTCACCTTCCCAAATCTTTATGATAAGGGCTGCATTTAAATTCAAACTAGCTTGCCAACTTTTAGTGGGTTTTTTTCTAGGCTCTTATACTTTATAGAATTACAAGGAAGGCAGAACAACGCTTCTCATCACTAGATCTCCATGAGGCAATAAGATTTATTGCCTTTTCCAGAACAGTGCTTTTAGGCACAGGCCCCGTTCCACAATAATTGGCAAGTCCAGTTGCAAAATCCTCTTAAAGAGTCTCTGAATTCATAACCTATTTTGATGTTCTGAGATCTTGAGAACTGGTATGTCTTTCAGAAAGATTAAAACTAGGTTTTTGTATTTCTCATATATTTTATTTATGAGCAAGAGGTTCCTCACTCTTTAAAAGAAATAAGAATATTGTAAATTGATGACAACAGTAATTAAATGAATGTGGTGTTTATCTGAAGAAGTTCTTACTGAACTTGACATTTAAACCTTTCCTTTACAGAACTGCTGGGAATCTAAGTTTGGTGAGGGTGGAAAATTTACTTCAAATATATAGCATTTTGAACCAAACATCTCTTGTTCTACCCAGATAGTTTTGCATTTCAAATGTTATTAATTTCACAGAGTATCCAGAAGAGTTGTTATAGTTTATTTTATTTATATTCTATTCTTCCTCCTGAAAGAGCCTGATTATTCCATTCTTAAATTATACTCAAATTGCTCTCTGTTCATTGGACTTTTTATGGAATGGTGATCAAACATCTAGTCTTGTCAAATTGCTTGAAGGAAATAAATGAATAACTCATTATATAACCTTTCATTGGTGAATACCACTAGAAAGAGATCAAGCCATCGGTAAGTGCTTCCTTGGAAAAGGTCTAAACCCCAGTTCCTTAATGTGGTAACATCAGATTTAGAAGAGAGAAAAAAATCAGACCTTTTCTGGAACTCCTGGTCTAAGGAATGTCCTGAAATTGATGGTGATTTAATCCCCAGTTTTAATGGATGAAAGTAATGTATGATTTGTTCACAATCTGAGTTTATGCTGGGTTTTTGGGTATCCAAAAAGCTTTGATCATTTTATCCTCACCATGTGCCAGCAGAATATATCTCTATAGATGTTACCATGAACGTGGTGGGACAATGACAAAGAAGGCATTTTCTAACATCAAATGCAAACACAATTGCACGTGATGTCAAACACAAATTCCAAACAGTGATGCTTGTACTGTAGCATCACAAAGCATATTTTGATATTTTTAGAATCCTCGTGATTAGGGAATGACACCGAGGGGAGCTACAAAGATCTACTGAATATTTTAGCCACATTCAGTGTCGATGAAAACTGTTCTTCCAGGATCTGGCATTTCATGGGGTTACTGTCATATCATGGTCTTGATTTTCTCTTCCTAGTAATTCGAAAGGTGCATATTAGAGGAAGATTAAGACTTGGTTTGTGGCCCTTCTGGTCTCCATTTTTCCTAACAATACAGCTCCAAGGAATGGTCATAAGGAATTTCTGGATTAGAATATCAGATGGTTCATCATAATGGTATCGGCGCTGAGGTTGTTGTTTTTAATTTCTTCATCAATTAGTACCAACGAGTCTATGGATATCTTAAATTGTTTTCTGAGTTGAAGTGATAGACTGGATATTGAGGTTTAGTTAAAATAAAATGGAAGTATGGATGATTTATTTGGGATTAGGAGTGCAATTCTATTCTGAATTAGATCAACTTGCTTTTGAAACATATTTTTTGCTTCATTTTACTCAAGAATCAAGTACTCTTGTTTTCATTTTGTATGTTGTGTTAGTTTTCTTCAGATGAATTAAAAGGGCCAGAAAGGACAAAAGCTTAGAAGCCGAGGAGTGTAGAAGATAACAGAGAGTGGAAAATTATATTAGAGGGATGTTAAAATAATTCAGGGTAATAGACAGACTGTGGGTGTACATATTCTGAGATTATGATCTTAGAAGACAGGTTGCACATTGAATATTTTGTGGTCCATATGATGATGTCTAACTTAGAGAACCAGGTTTTATCTGAAAGGAGTATTTCATTGAAGTAAAATAGTGTAGCTTCAAAAAAATAGCTGTTTGTCTTCTTGCTTCCTAAATTTGTCTTTGTAGGCAACCATCATCAGCAACTCTATCTTTGAACCTTCCATTTTTTCCAGGAGTAAAGCTGATGATTGCCTATCCCTACCATCTGATTTTTTTTGTCACAACCACCACCATTCTCTTATAATCCTATGCCTCCAAATGACTGGAGGGTCATGATGTTTTCTTAGAGCCAGTTTGGTATAGAGAATAAGGCACCCGGCTAAAAAACAGGAGACTGTGAATTCTAGTTCTCCCTTGGGCATGAAATCAGCTAAGGGACCTTGGGCCAGTCACTTTCTCTGAGTCCTAGGAAGGAGGCAATGGCAAACCATCCCTAAAGAGTCTTGCCAAGAAAACCTAAGTGACTTAAGACCATTTTCACACTTACAACCCTGGCAGGATCCCCTTATTCATGTGATCAAAATTCGAAGGTTTGATAACTGGTTCGTATTTATGACGGTTGCCGTATCCCAGAGGAAAGTCAATAGGGGAAGCCAGATTCACTTAACAACCAGGTTACTAAACCTAACAACTGCAATGATTCACTTAACAACTGTAGCAAGAAACGTTGTAAAATGGGGAAAAACTCAGTTAACAAATGTTTCAGTTAGCAACATAGATTTTGGGCTCAACTGTGTTTCGAAACAAGGACCACCTATAGTAAGAAATTGCTAAAACAAAAATTAGACAACTACGCATATATATCATTGAATATTTACAATCAGCAAGAATTTTTCCTCTAGTCTCCTCTGTCCATGCACAAAACCGCAAATGTATTCATCAAATCTGATTTTACTCATCACATTTTCCTCCATTCATGTACACAAAATTGCAGCTTTATTTATCAAAAGCAAGGGAACTTTAATGGAGCTTCACTATAATCCTGGATTTACTAAGAGGGGAAAGAAAATGAGTCCAGCACCACATTGTACATCATTTTCTACACAAGCACAAAAACAATCCCAATCATAGCTGTTTCCTGCAATGAGAGTGTATGATTTTCCACTCTGGGTATATATTATTCCAAATCCCAGTTATAAAGAATGAAAAAAAGGCTTTATAATTGAAAAGCTACAAGAGCTTTAACTATAGTGGAGAAGTCGGGGTTTTCTGAAGCCCTGAATATGCTACCTTGTGTGGAAAGTCAATCATTGAGACAAGCTTAATTACAACATTTTGTAGAGGAGGAAGTGGAGTCGCAGACGTGACTTACCTGTTTGGCTGTTTCCAGGATGGAGAGGGCTTCAGCCTTACCCAGTTGTTGAACCATCTTGTAAAACAGGCTCTCCTTTTCTTGCAGCAAAATGTATGGCTCATCATATTCTTTCAGGCGTCCCAAATCCAAGACCTGGTGAGTCAGCAGAAGCAAATTGCTTAATAAAGGTGAATTTTGGCAGCAGCAACAGCTGGCGCCTCCATCCCACTTGATGTGCTCCAACTCTAGCATATGTTTACATGAACTCTGGGGATACTTAAGCCTCAATCAATAGGAGAAGTAAAGAAATAAAGATTCCCTTTTTTATTATAGTTGTATGGCAACCAGCATGCTTTAAAGTCTGTATAAGAGTGAGGTTACTGAAAAAGGAGAATGGAGGCTCAAATCTTCATCGACAAAGTGTTGCCTAGAAAGCAAAGCTTACGGAGAAGCCACGAAAGTCTTTTTGACAACACAGACTCCTACAACATAAAGGGAGTGGAGAACCAGCCAGTTGTTTGAGGTGACTCGGTGGCAATCACACAGCAGCTTTCAGCCAAATGTTGAATCTTCTTTTTTTCAGATGTACCAAATGATTCTAACTATCGAGCATACAACCAATGAACAAGGAAGAGTTCCACCTCGGATGTGTAGGACCGTCCCCATCAACTACAACTCCTATAGTTAAATGCAAGAGTTGTTGAAATTATCCACAATTGTGGTTCTGCTGCACAGATTCTGGGTATCTTGTCAGATAACCTTCTAGCTCTTAGGGAGAAGGCTAAAACTCACCTTTTTTTGCTATGGCCTATGGGGTATAATTTCTTTAGTCAAAAATCCTCAACTGCTATTGAATCAACATAATGATGATTTGCTTGCAGGCTTTGCACAGAGGTTTACAACACAAAAGTCTGTGGGGAGTAGTGGATCAAACCAAAATGACAGACATTATTAAACAGATTAGCCTGAGAGATACCTGATAAATATTCGCTGCTTTTTGGGGAATGTCCTTGTAGCTAGCTTGCCCTAGGAAACCCCCATGGAAAATAAAAATGCTACAAAAATGTTCAGAACCTTAAATTCTGTCAAAGTTTCCAACTGCTCCATCTTATAACCAACAGAATCAAGGCAGAGTTATTTTAAGTTGTTCATCATGCTTTTCATTTTCTTAGGACTAATTTACTAGCCAAGATTTGAGAGCTTTGCAAGCAGCAGGCATCTACGTTCATTGTGGTATCCTACAGCCACATAATCACCATTTGTGGGTTTCATAACTGGCTCCCAACAAGCAGAGACAATGAAGATGCTGGCAGCCAAATCACAAGTTGTGGTCACATGATGTCTCAAAGACTCATGTTGACTTGCTTAATGACTGAATGGGAATCAACATTGTAGGTCTGTGTGTTCACGTGATGTTTCACTTATCGACCACGTTGCTTAGTGATGGAGTTAGCAATTGTGGCTGCTAAGTGAAGACTGCCTCTAATTGCTTCAGCCCTGAAGCTTCTTCATGGAAAGCCTTCTCATGCTGAACAGCGCTCCTCTGAGAAAGATTAATTTGCTGGGATAAATGCGTAGCCCATATGATTTAAAAAATATGTTACACAATTTGCTTTTCCCCAATGAAAATAAATTGCTTGCAAAAAGTTCAAAAAAGGCTGACTTTATAAAGACATATGAATGCAGTCATTAAAATTTAGCAGAACTTGACATTTCTTTTCAAATAAACTTTTAAAAAAACAGCCAGTGAAAGACCAAAAAGTCCATTGGAAATAACACCCCCCCACACATCCTCACACACCTCACAACAATACTGTAAAATCCAGACAATCCTACTTATGCTGATCTGAAGTAACTCCCATTGTTTCACCTGACAAGTGTGCTTAGAATCACGACTTAATTAAGGTTCCTCATTTAGCTTTCTACTTTAATATTATATGACACTGCAAATATTCTTGTAATCCCAGAGCTACTATTCTCAACACAGATTTAAATTCCACCTCTTTATTCTGTTTTATTTACACATACAAGAACACATTACAAATCTTAAATTCATTGCACCCTCATTGACTAGGTTTAATTATAATTAAGATCACCTTTCTGAAGGGTTTAAAGATAACTGAATCTTTCATCTACAGAGCATCAGCAAAACAATCAGGTTGCCCTATAATTTTGCAAGCCAATTTAGATGCCTTGAATGTGTAATTTAAAAAGCAAAGCCCTTTATTGAATAACCGCTCCCTTGGAAATGAAAGTGGGGGGGGGGGAACCAATGCTGTAAACATAGACTTCGTCTTCCCCAAGAGCGAAACGTTTTCACTTTGCATTAAACAGAGCATAACATGCCTTGTATGAAAATAAGGCGCTCTCTGTGGCTGTTAGTGGCCACCGGTTTCTGTATACGTCTTTCTTAAGCTGCACTCTAAAGAAATCCTGTCCAATTATTTTTGTGTGTGTTGCGCTTTCAGCAACAAAAGAGCAATGCTATTAATTACTTAGTAAATAGGCCATATCCCAGCCTCCAAAATTGCAATAAAACAGAAAGGAAAATATATTAAATACATAGCAATCACAGGATCACCCAAAGCCTGAAGTGATGGAGCAAAGCTCACATATACTCTGTGGAAGAAGGCCATGTTAAACCACTCCGGTATTTTTCACCAAAAAAATCACAAGGAATAGTCTATACTGAATGATTGATTGATACGGTGGTAGTTGATGGGCGTCTCAAGTCAGATCCCATTCAGCTCGATACAGATAATCCTCAGTTTGTGGCCAGCGTTCAACACATGATCGAAATTATGATGGCACTGAGTGAGGGGGAGTTATGACCACCCTTGGGAGTCCTTGCTGTTCCACCATCCCTGAAGGAAACAACATCATTCTGGGTGCTCAGTCTATACGTCTTGATATTGCCAAGGTTGAGAAACACTGTCATAGATGCAAAAATTGGATTTTAAGAAAGCGGAATAGAAGTAGCATTGGTACTTTTGAGCTTTAGTGCCATAAAAATATAGAGTACCGTATGTGGAAACATACAAATGAATTATAAAACAAAAAGATCATAGTCCTCACACAAGACTCAAATGACCAGCCTCAAATAATCCTATTTTGGACACTTGTATGCAAAAGCCAGCTCCCTCGAGAAGTATATAAGAAAAAGTTGAAGGAAGTAGATGGACCAATGGCAAGGTGAATGGACTGATTACACCAGCAATCAACATACTGCTGGGAGACCTAAAAGGCTATTCTAGAAAAAATCTATTGCTGTGGTTGCTAAGAATCAATGCCAACTTGATCGCATCTAATCAATCAATCAGTCAATTATCCATTCAGTTTAAGTTTAATCGTGATTATGATGAACATTGAGGGTTCTAGGTATGCCTAGTCTAACTAAGAGAAGGACTTAGAGTGGAATTCTTCTAGTACTTGAAGGGCTATCACAGACAAGAAGGGGTCAATCTGTCATATAAAGCACCTGAGGGCAGAATAAGAAGTAATGGAAGGGAGATCATTAAAGAGAGATCCCATCTAGAACTAAGGAGAAATTTCCTGACAGTGAGAACAATTAGCACTTTATTTTATAGGTTTAAAATGTTCACAGAAACAAGTGAACACAGATAGAAAAAAATCCAACAAGATATTGTTGATATGATGACATATTTTGCCTATCTGTTTTGGGTGACATCTTGTCTGTGAATTAAAGATGTCGACTCTTGAAAGTAAAATCACTTCTATTTTATGAACTCAGGGCTTATTTTAGGGTTTTTGGATAGGCAGCAACCAGCATAAGAGCTTCTCCCTCTCCAATAGCCAAATTGAAAGACCTGACTTTTCTCATCACTTAATTGTATTTTGTTGGATAACAGCCAGAGTTCAAGTCTGTCAAGATCCTTTTGGATCTTGAGTTTATCTTCTAACGCCTTGGTTATTCTCCCCAACTTGGAGTCAACTGAAAATTTGATGAGTTACCCATCTACAGTAATACACTCTGTCTTGTTTTGAAGATCACTATACAAATCTTAAACGAACAGCGAAATAATCATGCTACAAAGTAAGGAAACCTTTCTTGAACAATGTACAGTATTTCAATTCCCTATAGATTTGTCCATGGTGCACATTTTATATTTTGCTTCAAAACTTTGAATTCAACAATAGAAGAAAGCTTGCTAAAATTTGAAATAGATCACAGCAAATGTGCAAATCCTAGCAAAGAACATGGATCCTAGAGAAAATTGTGCTGTTCCTTCAAAGTGTTACCCACAAACACAATCCGAAGCACTCTTGGAGTTCAGTTATGAAGAGCTGCCCAGCCTGAGTGACTCAAGCAATTTGTGGTCCAGAAAACCTAACGCAGCTCAGAACTACAACTCATGATTTTTCCAGTGCTTGGATGACCTTCACTTCCCCACAAGCATAAAAAAACAGGATTTATCACTTAAAATTCCTAGTTTTTTTAGTTTTGTATCATTCATAATTTTGGGTCAGGTCTTCTTTTTTTCTTACAGCCAATTCACATCAAGTATGAACAAAATAAAATATATGCCAGTATGAACATATACCGTGATGAGACAAGAGCCAAGGAGATCATGGGATTTCCTTCAATGTGTCTACATAAAAGTTCAGCAGAAACTTCCATCCTCTGAGCATGTCTGAGGTCTGTGTTTCTTTGGAAAACACCGTGTTGGAATGAAAGGGTTAAAAAGGAGAAGGTGGGAGCAGTATGAGCAACCCATGTGAGGTCACATCACAGATGTTTAAGAAGAGCCTTCGGCAAGGGATAGGTACTTCTATTCCAACAAATGCATATATAAATTATAATCAAAAGCTTAGACAACAGCCAAGTTTCTGACATTCTTGCTTAGTCTGAGAAAAAAACTTAGTTTCAGGAACCAAAGCCATGAGAATGAAGAAAACCTACCTATGTAACAACTGCTGTAAAGTGGGAGGGGGTGTATTTAATATTGTCATTAAATTACACCTAGACTGGAGCACTCATTGTACTTTCTGCGCAGCTTAATTTTTTGTTCTGGCTACCACAGAATGCAAAATCTGTTGCATTCATCACACAAACCAGACAATTCCTGAGATACAAGATGAGGAAAAAAATAATCTAAAATGATAGGAGGGCAGTAGTATTCTAGCACAGAAGCCGAACCAGAGAACATGATTTGTGTACTGGTTTTCACATAAATGAATTGGTACAATCATTTCCTGAGACATCAATCAGTTTATTCACCAAATATTAACAAATGAGTCTCAAACATGAAAGCACCTCTCACACAGCTGCTACCTTGGCCCTTACTTTTGGCTTCTTCTTGGATATACAAGGGCAATTCGGAAAAAAACCTCCATTTGGTTATCAGTGACAGACACTCGCAGATAGAGAACTTTTATTACACACATTAGAAAACTACATGATGTTACTTTTCGACATAACCGCCATTCAAATGGAGGCTCTTGTCATCACGTCTTACAAGGTTTGATATTCCTTCTGCAAAGAAATCTCCCTCCTGGGAACAAAGTTACCCTGGAACAGCATTGTGAATCGCATTGCCATTGTCGAAGTGGTGTGATACAAAGATCAGGGCATGCTGACTTCTGGTGTGCATTGATTCCTGATAATGCTCACCCACACACTGTTAAATGCACCCAAGGACTTTTGGAGCAGTTCCAACATTTTTGATCATCCCCCTCAATAGCCCAGATTTGGCACAAGGCAACTCCCACCTCTTCTGTCTTCATTCCCAGGAGGGAGATTTCTTTGCAGAAGGACTTTCAAACCTTGCAAGATGTGATGGGCTATTATGTCGAAAAGTCATGTAATGTTGTAATTTTCTAGGCTGTATCATAAAAGTCCTGTATCTGCAAGTGTCTGTCATTGATAACCAAATGGAGGATTTTTTTCCGAATTGCCTTTGTACTAACAGAGCCTAGACAAAACTTAAAAAACAGGATCATCAGAAGGGGTGATTTGGGGAGCACGGATGAGGAATGCAGAAGGTGATTACCCTCCATATTCTTAATGTATGAAATGAAATTTCTCTTATAGTTATTACTGTACATTTGTCAAGAATTATGAACTCAGTGAAAGTGAAAAAATTCACAACCTTGATCTCATAGAAATTCTTGTCCTGCCAAGAATTGTAAATGGCTCAGCAGACCAAATGTATCTATAGTATTTATAGGTAATGTTTACAGAGATAAGGACTCAGAGCAATGTTTCTTCTTCCCAGATCACAAGATAGGCCAGCATTCAAGAAATTCTAAATTTCTTCCACAGTTTAAATGGTTAAGCAGTTAAGATAAAAAAAATTATGACAGATGTAGTGGGTACAACTTGATAGTCACCAGCTAAGCTATACCCTGGGAGGGAGGTTTGCTATAAATCATGGGTAACTTCTTGTTTCATTGACCCCCCCCAAAAAAAAAGTAAATATTTTTTTCTTCTCAGATGACTATTTTGTTTACCCAAAGTTTAATGTACCTATTTTAGAGCAATAAATTTCACTATGTCTTCCTAGCCGCATAAAAAACAGAATTTTTGAAAGGTGTAATTTTCTAAGGTAGTCATTCATTCAATCTTTGAAAGAAACTGGTGGGACCTCTGGTGTATTACTGTGCGAATATGATAAATTATGAAACGGAATGAAGAAAATTACATATTTTTGTCTATTTTTTTTGCCAATGAGTTGTTACTTATCAGAAAACTATAAGGATGGTTTCTTTTAAAAGAGGCCTGTTATTCATAAATACACAATTGATGAAAGTAATGTAGAGCCTTGATTTCAAACAATCTGAAGTTCTCTTGTCATGTGAACAGTTCTCAGATAAAACACAGGAGTGTGGTAATTATATTAGAGTTTCGTGTGTAATATAGAGAGCCAGGATAGTGCAGTGGTTAAAAGCAGCACTGCAGGCTATTTCTGCTGACTGCCATCTGCCATTAGCCATCA